>VYZU01016535.1:0-18977 GCA_013401355.1 Ceyx cyanopectus | reverse complement strand
GCCCAATAGTATTATTATTATTATTATTATTATTATTATTATTATTATTATTATTATTATTATTATTATTTCTAGGGCTAAATGACCTTCTATACATAATGCCAGATTCTGCTTTTTTGGCATGGGAAATAGTTTAAATTTATTTGAGTTGATCCTATATTACACCTCAGTGGATGGTGTCATTCCCACTTTGGTTGAAATAAAATGTGGAATGAAATGAACAGGCTTTTAAGAGTGACATTTCTCTAGTGTCCCGAGGGTCACTACTGAGTATCACTGTCATAGTATTTGCCATAAACTTCCACTTCCATCAGGATTTCTCACCTTTAACCTCATCAGATTCTTTTAAAGCAAATTCCTGCACACTAATCCGAATTCAGGACTCTGCTTTTAGAGGGAGCTGAGATTTCACTTCTATTTTATAAATCCTTCTAGCACCTCTCTGTCTTTGAATACTCATTTCAGAGCATTTGCTGTGTCTTTAAGTACAATCTTGTTTTTATTGCCCCATCGACAACAGTGGTGGAGCTGCCACGCTTGTGTTCTTTGAGTCAGCAAAGAGCGTGGGTGGTAGGAAGTGGGTTGGGGGGGTCAGTTCCTGTCAGCAGGGCATTTAAAGCCATGAAGGGAGAGCTGCAGCAGGATCTGCTCTACCTTAGTTTTGGTTGTCTTACAGCTTGAGCAAGTAAGAAAATAATGGGGGGGTTGGGGGGGTGTCTCTGCTTCAGCACAAGTAAGTGATGTGTATCTCTTCTGGTGTAGGATCTCAGGCTGTGAAGTAATGGCTGTGAGCATCAGTGAGAGGGATTTGCTAGGAAGGGGGGTGTTAAAAGGAGGTGATGCCCAGTGGCAGAGTGGGAAAGGCTTTTTGCTCCCTCCAGCTCAGCAGAAGAGGGCTGTGTGCTAGTCTAATGCCAGGCAGCAAGTGAAATTGGAGAGATCAGGCTCTGGAGCTGCTGGTCGTGGACCACTCAGGGTGGTGGTGGGTGCTTTGTAGCTGCCCACAGGATAACGTTTTGCCATTGCTAGGGTTGACACCATGAGGGCAATTTAATTGCAGAGTGTGGTAGGTAAGGCTGCAAACACTGGGTTTTCCTATGGCAAAGTGAGTGCTGTGTCTTGTTTAAAGAAATCCTTACTCAGCTGTGTCTGTAACACAGCCTGAGCATGAAGGGCAGAGTATTACACCAGACTCCTGCTGACATAAGCAAGATGTAATCAGCACCTTTGAATTTGTGTCAGAGCTCCTCTTAGCAGGGTTTTGTTTTATTCAGATACCTGAATTAGCTCTGCCCTTGAAGCTCTCTTAAGAGCAGCCTCTCCTCCTTATAGGGCTTTTACTAAGGAGGATGGGATGAAGAGGGAACTTACTCTCATGAGTAATAGTGTTAGGCAATGTCCAGTGGATGTCAGCTGAAAATACAGGAAAATTTATGCCCAGTGATCAGTCCATCTGGAACAGCTTCATTTTCAGATGCTCAAAGAAGGATCAGAGAATTACTGTCCTCACATGTTAGAGTGACCTGATAGCTCACATTACACTTAATTAATTTTTTTTTTTGTGAAAAGCATGGACTGGGTGCAGACAGCTTAGTGAGGCTAAGGGGCAATACCTGAGAATTTCCTCACTGCTGTGAAGGAGTTTCCTGGTGACACTGAATTCTGTCAGAAAAACAGAAGTTACTTTTCCATTTTAGTGACTGTATAAATTGTACATTATCTCAGCCATTTTCAGAAATTTCAGTTAATTTTAGTAGCCATAAGCACATATATTATTAATATCCAATAAAATATTATTGGATATTATGGAATAAAATCATACTATTAATATCCAGTAGCCAATTAAAGCCCCATTTATAAATCTCTGGAAAGCATCATCTTTGTCCTTCTCTGGATCAGTTTTGAACAGAGACATTAGTAAATGGCAGAGTTCATGTGAGTAGAATTGCAAGCAAGCCATGAAGTATTAAAATTTAAAGTATTAAATCTGTTAGAGACACAAGAGCTGCACATAGCAAATGTGGGGATTTCAGCAGTTGTAGACATTTGGAGATGCAGAAACAGGGGCATCTTTGGGGAGGAGCTCTGGGATCTTGTTGATGGTGTCACTTTTCTTTTTCCATGACCAGGAGCACCCGGCAGACAGTGGGTTTTCCTTGCAGAGAATTCCATGTGAAAGAATCCAGTAAATCTTGTTTTCACAGATCATTTTCTAGCACTTGAAAAAATACGTAAAGGAAGTGGATTTTTGTCTTGTGTGCAAAAAGCAGCCCTTAGGGGCCACATCAGAGATGAATGGAGAGAGCCATCTTGGCTTAAATGAAATAAAAAAAGAATGAAAGCCACTTCTGTGGCTTCACCCATACATATTTTTCTTGATTTAAGGCCAGCACAACATTTGATGTTTCAGGGCATTCATGTCTTTCCAAGTTCCTCTTCTTTCCAGCTACTTATCAGTTTTATTCTGTGGGCTGAGCACAGGCAGTAGGTGTGAACAGCAGTGTGTTTTCAGCAGCAATTTACAAGAAAATAGAAAATACTGTCTTTTTAGATGACTGTGAATTTATTTTTTTTGTGGTTTTTTTTTTTTTTTTCGTTTTTAATACTAGGTTTTTTTATGGGAAGCAGCACAAGGTTTCACTAAATATTTGCAAATGCCTCTGAGCCCAAGACCTGGAGCATTTCGAGTCAGCTCAGAGGTGGTTTCTGGCAAGATGGATGCATCTGTTGACTAACCACCAGTGGTGGTTGTGCCTTGATTGTTTGACAGGATTATGCAGTAGAAGAGAAGAACTTGCCTGTGAATTTATAAAATAAGGATCAAAGCATTTAAATTTTCAGGAATGCAGGTCCTTAGACAAGTTCAGACACCGAAGGGGTGTCTGATGGTGCAGAAAGCAAGTGAAGAAAGATGATCAGATCTGTTTTTGCAATAATGAATCTCAGTAGGAAAGAAAACCACCCAAACTTCACAAAACAATAGCAACAAGACAGTTCCTTTTCATGGTACAAGTTGGAGAAGAACAGGGCTTAGGTGTTGTTTTGTATGATGCTTAGGGCTCAGCTCAGGGTGCCCAGTTGAGGGTACCCAAGGATGTGGTGGCAGCTGAGAACAGTTAGACACGTTTTCTAGGGAGCTGTTGTAGGCACAGAGATGTATCCACTGAGAACTGCATCATGGAAGTAATTTTGGGGGAAAAAAATGACATTTCTGGATTGCATTCCAGCCACGACCTTGATAAATCCCTGCTGTATTTATACCTTTCTGTATATATATATATAAATTATTTTTTTTTTTTCTGCTGCCCTTTTAATTTTCTTGAATGAGAGCTTTTCTCTTGTGCACTCCAGTTTCTTTCTGTGCTGAGCTGCTGTTAATAAGGAAGAAGTGTTTAAGTGTTTTCCCTAAAAAGCCAGCCCTGCTGGTGCTGTCATGGGGAGCTCTCAGAGCTGAGGCATCTGCACGAGCTCCTCTGTGATGGTGTGTTGGCAATAATCTGTTAATCTGCTCTAATAGTCTACTCTCCCTTCACTGCATTTTCCTGATAAGTGAAATTATATTTGAATAAAACCTAGTACTTATAAATTCCTGGAAGGATGTTTTAATAGCTGGTCTCAAATCTGCTGAAAAGCAGATTTTATGGTAGAAATGCTAATGAAGGTTCAACTGCAAAAACTGGCAGCTGTGCTGAGGAATTCAGGAGCTGGATGTTTGGGTGGCAGAGATCAGTAAATGGACTTGCTCCATCTGAGGCTATTTCTGTCACAAAATTGACTTTTTTAATATTTTGTGCTTATTAAAAAAAAAACAACAACTGTATCTGTCTAAAAGTTTCTGCATTTGGAGGCCACCTCTCAGCTAATCTTCCCAAGCAGTGTGTACAGCTCAGATTTCAGTCTGTATTCAAAAGGTCACATCCAGATTTAATGCCATTAGTATAAACCCAGGATAATTTAGTTGATGTGGATGGAGGTGCCTGTCATTGCAGCTTTTTCATCTTCATATAAATCTGGCCAAGAGCGGGTTGCATTTGAGAAGCTAATGCCATGTTCTTCAACACATCACAGGAAAGGGAAGATGGATTTTTCCCATTTAGATGAATCCTTTCTACATGATGCAGGGCACCTCTCCCTCCAGCCAGGTGGTGATCATTTCAGCTAGTCCACTTCAAAACAGAAATATGGAAACAATGGGTGTCATGTTTTCTTTGCCTTTTTTTTTTTTTTTATTATGGATTAGTGTTCCAGTTTCTTCATTTGACAGGTTTTCTACTTCCCAGTATGGCTGAAAGTGTAGATATTCATGTGTTCATATGCAGTGATTTTAAACTGCACTCCTCTTAAACTTATTTTCTTTTTTTTCTTCTTTTTTTTTTCTTTTTCTTCTTTTTTCTTCTTTTTTCTTCTTTTTTCTTTTTTCTTCTCCTTTCTTCTCTTCTTTTCTTCTTTTCTTCTCTTCTCTTTTCTTCTCTTCTTCTCTTCTCTNTTCTTCTCTTCTTCTCTTCTTCTCTCTTCTTTTTGTTTGGTTTGCTTCTTACAACACATTGGTAGAGCTGGCCTGAGGATTTTGTGTAACTGTAGGCTTGCCACAAGTGCAAACAATTCCCACTGATTCAAGGAATGGAGGATCTGCTGTGTGGAAATAGATGTATGGATTTATTTCTACAATTCCCACAAAATCACAGAACAATTTGGATTAGAGGGGACCTTAAAGATCATCTCATTCCACCATTTGGTGGACAGCACAGCCAAGGCTGCCACTGAGCTTCACATTATCCACCAGACCTTCCTTCTTGGTGAGAAGAAGACTCAGCAGAGCAGCTTTTCTCATGGCTCCTCCACCACTTGTAGAAGGAAAGAGTTGTCTGGGCATTCCAAGGAATCTGCTGGGTTGCTGGTGTCCTGCTCTGCTCTCCTTCCAGTGGGTAGCAGGGTGGCTGAAATCCTCCATGGGGACCACAGCTTGTGAACCTGAGGCTGCTCCTGCCTGTCTACAGAGAGTTTCATCCACTTGGTCTTCCTAGCCAGGGGGCCAGTAGCAGACCACCCTCTTCCCCTGCTTTCCCCTGCCATGGTAGCCCTCCCTGTAGGCCTGTGCACATCATGGCTCCTCCTTCTGCTACTTCTTCCTCTCTTAAAACAATCAAGAACATTAAATTAAAAGGCCAATAAACATATTAATCACTCGTCTTTCCGTTTTCCCACTGGATCTGATTTTAATGGCATCTTCTAGACCAAAGCCTTTTGATGGAATGTTAATATTTTATGTGAGGAATAATAAATAGTAGGAAAATGCAGCTGGAATGATTAAATCTCCCAAAGGAATGGTGCTTGTGCCATTCCCCCATGGGGGCCATGTTTCATATTCCCTGGGATTCAGGTGTATTCTCCCAAATGCCATGATGTGTGCTGAGGCATTGAGGTATTTCTGTTTGGAAAAAATCCTTTTGAAATGTTTTGGGTTTGTCTGGTTTTTAATCTTTTATGATTATGCTTTTATTTTGTGTCTCTGCAGTAAAGAAGCAAGTAATTAAGATTACTGAGATTCCATCTGTCTTATCAGTCAGGTAGTTTGACTTGATTATTAAGGCTGGATATATTGGTTGCAATAACCTGTGAATGAATGGCTCAATTCTCTTACATCTCTCTCCCTTTCCTCAGGAACTTGGATGAGTGTTACACTTCAAGACTAAAATTTTCAGCATAAATTTTCTTCAGGAGCAATAGAACACAATAAATACTGATTTCTTTATTTTTTTTTCATTCTTTTTTTTTTCTCCCCCTTTCAGATTGCCCTTGTTCTCCTTTTCAAATCAAATGTCACATTGACTCAAATACAGTGTTGGAAGCATGTGGGGAGCTGCAGCACATCAGCCCAGCACAATGTATCCATCAAACTGGAAGGAAACCCAAAACCAAAGCTCCACTGGCCAAAATGCATCCTCTGCAGAAACCCCAAGGTAAGTGGATTTATCCTTTTATTGCACAAGAAGCATAATATTTTAAAATTAATTGTTTTAATATCAGGCCACAGCAAAATAGTTATTTTTATTTTCTAAGTACAGCTGGTAGGGTTTTATTATCTTCATATTTTCCAATGTTATATGACCTCTTTAGGAAAGCCTTCAAGAAGAAATTGATACAGGAATAACAGATTACTTAACTTGTCAATTTTTATTTCCCATACTGTTGTTACACCTAATGCAGCTGTGAAGTGTGAGTTTAATTTAGCAATATTGTTTTCATTCTGTGATTTTTGTTGGTTTTTTTAAGGTATTTAGGTAAGAATAGCTTATTGTTTAAACCTGGTCTGTTTCCCATTTATTGTAAAAACTATGCCTAGCTACAGGAAATGCCTAAATAAAATGAATGTATTTCAAAATGAGTACTAGAAGCTAAACTAGTCACATGCAAGGGTAGTGTGTGGACTGTGGTAACTGCAAAGACCTGCCAGACTCATAGTCAAATAGGTGGCAATCCCAAAGCACAGCAGGAGCATGTTCCAGTTGGTCTCCAGGCAGCTCTTCTGGCCTCCACAGGTTTTTTTTCCTTAAAATTCTGTAGGCTGCAAAGAGACTGCAGTGAATTTCTTGAAAGAGGATAACTTGTTTTCATGTTTCTCCCATCAGTAAAATGACATGTAGGCTCTCTTTGTAAGGTCAACTTGGCAAGTGCCTCCACTGCCAGCACCCCCTGCTCAGCAGAACTGGTTAGAATACAGTCTGAAGGCAATTGCTGGTGCAGAAAGCAAATAGTTGGAGAGGAGTTTGGAACAAAAGAGGGTGAACCTGAAAAAGATAAGTTCATAAACCAAGTTGTTTTTTAAGCAGCATGTCTGTGTGATAGGTAGGTGTTGTGTGAGGAGAAAGAGAAAAGCTTTCTGGTTGTTGGAGTACTTTGTACCAACAGCCCCTGCACCACCCACCCACTTCAAGTGCCTGCACAAAAGCAATTTTCTGATAGGTGTTTAGCCATAAATAACTGCAGACAGCATTGATTCTGGACGCAGACCTGAAATATTACTTTAGCACACCAGTTCATGCTTGAAACATGCCACCTGAAACACTCCCTGCAACAGGAATGTTTCTTCCATGAGGCTGGCTTGCTTGCTTTTCTCCACCACTTGGCTTGAGCAGGATGGGCACTGCATCTGAGGTCCTGCTTCTTTGGAGCAGGGATGCAGAGCCAGAACAGAGCAGCATTTCTCCTGCATGGGCTGGGATGTGTGGAAGGTGTCTTCAGAGCATGGGCTCCCACTAGGGATCCTAGATATCTACTGAAAAGAAGCAGATCCTTTTTTTTTCCTGTGTCTGAGTGTCCATTTAGAACTGCCACTGATGGTACATCACACACACTAGCTCAGCTGGTGGTGTTTGGTTTGAGTGCACAGGTCTTTCCTCCACTCTTTTGTAGAAGCCTAAAATGGTTTGGAATTGACAAGTGTGTGTTGTGATGTGTCCAAAATCTTCCTTGTGAGTTCTCAATGGAGGCTTTTTGTGTCACCTCTGGAGCAGACATCTCCTGTGGTTGAAATTTTACTTTGGGAGCAGTGCTTGTGAGAGTCAGCTCTGCCTCCACCATCATGCCTGGAGTTATTTCAGTAAATACAAATTCACAACTAGAACTTGTCTTTTTCTGGCTAGATGAGCCAGATTGCTGTCTGGATATTTATTTTTTTTTAGGTTGCTTTGTTTTATTTTTACAAGGAGAAATGGGGCCAGGCACTCACTGAACATGTGGTGTGCAAGTGAAAACCTGGAGCACAGAGCTTCATCATCACATTTATATGCAAGATGCTTTTCCTGCTTACCTGTTATACTGTGGAAAATAGGTTTGGTGGTGGTGGTTTCAAAAATTGAACTGTAACACCTTTATTTTAAGACAGGAATTCCAGATGGTTTTGGAGATTGGGCAAATCAGGCATTTTATATGAGGTGTCTCATTAAAGTTCAAATCCTTAGAAGATCTGAGTTTATTCTTCAGTGCTGGAATAGACTCAGTCATGTAGGTAGGTTAAAATCTGACCTATACTCAGAGTTCAAGAAGTCTTTCACAATCCTTTATTGCTTGACCTCAGGCAGGGACCATCCACAGGAGCAGGGAGGGCACCTTGGCTAATGTGGAGCTTAGAACAGATGCCGAACCTTCTGTGGGGTAGGGACAACAGAAATGGGCTTTTTTTTGGGGTGCATATGCCTCTGTTTAGCCTCCTAAAGAAAGTGACCCTGAAATTGCATTCAAAAAAATGACTAATTAAAGCTCCATTATGATGTTAATCACATCCTGCTGCTGTGCCATACGGACCAATCAAAAATTGGAAATACTTGAAATAAAATGGTCTTGAAAATGGTGTTTACTGAAACACATATTGAGAGTTTCCTTATTTAATGTGTTAACTCTTTGGATAGTCTAGAGCAGAGGGGATATTTGGCAGCACTGCTCTGAGTAGCAGGAGTAATTGTGCCCTTGGTTTTTCTACCTTCCAGTGTCAGGTCTAACCTGTGTGAGGTTGCTTTCACTGGGTGAAACTGTAACAGCACGTGAACCTGTTGCCATGGGTTACTGCTTGCCTATTTCCAAAGCCATTTATGCTACAATCGATACAAGGTCTGAATGCTTTAAAATGGCATTAAATTATTAAAAAAAAAAATAAAAAAATACTGGGTTATACTTCATACCTTTGCCTCCTAGAAAACCCCGAAGCAGAACTTAAGTATTCTTCCAACACGTGTTTGATTTATATTGTGTATAACTCAACATAGAAGCAAAAGAGGAAGGAAATTGATGAAGACTACACCACAGAAGAGATGGGGGAGGGAGAATGAAAGGAAGAAAAGCTTTTCTGTTCTGCTGTGGCATATCTGCCCAATCAAACTCCAGGCACTGAAATCCACAGGGGTGCTATTTTTTGGTGGGTTGGTTTGTGGTTGGTTTGGTTGGTTGTTTTTCCCAGTCTGAGGGACTGGGCAGAGTGGCTGGGTGGTGAACAGCCATGGGAGGGGAAGGTGGTTGGTGTGACTGAGATGGTGAGTGTGTTAGCAGAGCCAAGTGTGAGCTTTGCATCCTGTTTGGTAAGGAGGAAGCGGTAACGTTCTGCAAGCTGCTGCCTTTGGTAACCCCTGAGACAGCTGTGGAAACACTCAGCAGCAGCCATCTCTTCTCTGCAGCCTGCAGCAGCTGCCTGTGCTCTCAGAGATGCTCTGGGACAGCACCTGTGCACATTCCAGGGGATGGTGAAGGAATGGACACCCCTCGTTCTGCAGCGGACCCTCGGGGTTTTGTTCCGGCACTGAGGATCAAGAAGATGGAGAATGATCTTCCCATTTTTTCCCCTCTCTTTTATTAGTACCTCCTAAGCCTGTCCATCTCAAACCTGGGCAGGAAAGAATTCCTCCAGCACCTTCTCGGCCTCTGCCAGCTGATCCCAAGTCGTCGAGGAGCTTAGCCCCTGGGGAGGAAGAAATCCCAATATCAGCAGGAGTCAACACGCTCATTGAGAAGTTTGAAAGTATCAGGTAAATGTGGCTTTGTGAGAGCTGCTCTAATAGCTCTTTTCTGCATTTTTAACAGTAGAAAACAATGGCTGTAATTATCACTCAGAAACTCCTCTCAGGATGTTATCTGCTGGCAGTGCAAAACTTGACTAACTACACAATGATTATTATTTTTTTAAATAAAAACATATATTTCAACAGCTTTTAGTTTGGAACATACAGTTGTTCTTAAGGATCTAAAGACCTGCTGAATTTGGCAAGTAGTCTACCAGAATTACGTGGCCCAGAATCTGTTTTCAATAAGTTCCTGTCTTGATGTCAGGATTGTTTTTTTTTTAATTACTGGAATTGGATTGTTGTGATACAAATTAATTGAGTTTTCTTTCTAAGATTCCTACTGTAAGCTTTCTTCCTCGAGGCAGGGGAGAGTTAAATCACAATGCACTGTGAAACAACATGACGTAGAACAGTGTTTCCTCTGAAACATATATATGAGACATTAAATAGAATAAAAATATATGGATTTTTCTGTAAAATCAGCTCACTTCACAGACACATAAATGCTCTCTTCTGAAGACCAAAGCTGCCTGATGGAGCTAAGTTATTTATTTTTTTCTTCATAAAGAGGGAGATGGAGACAGAGACACCATACTGTACCTTGAAGTGTATTAGCACCTGGGTGAGTCTGGTAAGGTGTCTTGAAAAGAGAAATTAGTGCCTTGTGCTTCAAGAACATCTCTCTGGCAGAAAATACCTTGGCTTTGTTCTGTTGAAGAACACACCTTTTCCATTTGAACAAACACTTTTAAAAGATGATTCCTCCCTCCCCAGTTCTTCCAACCAGACTGTTCTTCAAGGCAGCATGGGGAGTGTTAAATGCCCAGCATTCTAGTGGTGCCACTTCAGTAAAACAGCTAGGAGTGATGTGTTTGTATCAGAAAACATTGGGTAAATATTTATAGCAGGGTGCACTCTTTCCTCCTAGGATTGCCAAGGGGGGGTGTGCAAGAAATCCAGCTTGAATCAAATGATAATCAAGCCCTCTGTCATTTGGAGTACTCTTGAAACCTCTGAATGTTAATAACTGTGGTGCTTTCTCTTCACCCGCAGGCAACCTGTCCATGTTCTTCAAAGAAACCAGCTAAATTTATCTCTGAAGATGGAGCCTTGCCTGGACTCATCCAAACAACCAGGCTCATGTGACTGTGACATGGTGGCTTCCAGCAGCTCTTCCACAAAGGAAAAAAGTGAACCAGACGAAAACGAGGCAGACATACCATGCAGCACAGACCTCTCCAGCACAGACATCATGAAAATTAAAGAGCTAAGCATAGGTGATAACAAAAGCCTCGAAGACTGTACTGCTGTGACTGTGAGCAAAGAGGCCTCTAGAGAGCTTGGCAGCAAGGACTCGACTGCAGAACTGAATGGTAATGGTAAAATCCCCAACAGGGACAGTGGCATTGACAGCCCTTCCTGCAGCGTGGCAGGGGAAACTTTCCCCACTGAAGAAGGTGCTGAGCAGAAGAAGCCAAGTGTGGCTGGGAACCCAGGGGAGATGGAACCTGAGAAAAAGGGCCCCAAACCTTCCTCTGTGGAGCAGAAGAGAGACTCCACTCAGGATGAAGACAGTGACATTGATGAAGGAAGCAGCGAGGAGCAGGAGACAGCAGAAGTGCCAAAGTTAGACTATTTGGATGTAAACAAGGTAAGGTAGTTTGTTTGTTGCTGTTCAGTTCTCTGACATCAGTTCCTGACTCTGGCCAGAGATCCCTGCATCACTTCTGTACTTCCTTGGGGTTTCTTTTGGTTGGTGGTTGACATCAAAGGATCATAACAGTCACTATAATTTCCTGCTTGATGCAGGTCCTAACTTGTTCCTGATCTAGATGGTATCTTTTAGAAAGGTGCCCAGTCTTGATTTAAAAGGGTTCATATAAGAGCATCCATCAAAGCCAGGGGCAAGTTGTTAAATTTTAAGTGCTTTTGTGGGTGAAGACTCACTGTGTTTCTTGTTTAGGTTTCTCTAGCTTCAGCTTCTAGTCCTTAGACCCCTTGTTTGCAGTAAGGCCCCACTGATGTGCAGAGGGATGACTGGACAAGGTGTCAGGGCCTTGCATCCTAGTAGCACATCCATGATGGAAATTGGTTTATTTTCCACACAAAGCCTGTGTTTCTCTGGGACTACTTCATGGGTGCAAAGTAGTTGATTTGAGGGTATTTATATCAAATTATTCTTTGGGAAACTGTAGCTAGAAGATATATTCATTGAATCCAGAGTGGTGTAGTCCAGGCTGTTGTATATTTGCTGCAGCTGTATAAGATTGAAGAAAGATTCCTTTGATGATCTGTTTATCAAGACAGTTATTTTTAGAAATAGTGCTGATAGAATGGGTTATATTTTTTCCAGAGAAGAAAAGATAAAAGGCTTTGAGCAGAATGGCTGCAAAATATTCCACTTTTTTTTGTTGTTGTTTTTGTGGTGGGGTTTTTCTATGTTTGGGAGTGTTATGTTTTGGGGTTAATTCTTTTTTTTCCCACTCAGCTATCATGACAGTAAAGTTAATATATTGGATTTTTTTTTCTTAGTATGATGAGCACTAGCAACTAATGAACTGTAGCTATTGAACTGTAGTGTTCACACCTCAGCTTGTGCAAATATGGTGATTCTGTTGAAATCACTGCATATATTCCAGTTTCTGTATGTAAAGAGCTTGTCCCTTGGGTTAACACTCATTTGGCAGCTTCTGGGTCAAACTGACCAGTGGCTATTGAAGAGTGATAAAATTGTATGAGGTTATGTGGTGTGCAAGAAGTTGTGTCTCTCAGAGCTGACAAGTACAGTTTCAGACTAAAGTTAATGCTCTGTGGTGTCCTTTTCTTTTCCAAGAATAGAAGCAGCCTGATGAGGCAAATACTCTTACAGGAAGGTATGAAAACAGCCCACACTTTTCTCTCATGAATGCATTGCTTTGTGCTGCAGTTCCTCCTGCTGCTGCTTTATCTCAAGCTGCTGTGACTGGACCCATCTTCCATTCATGTCAGTGGGGCACTGCCTCTGCAGCCTGAGGCTCCTGATGCTTCGTGGCCATGCTGCTCCTCCTGCCAGCTCAGTGGATGCCAAAGCCCAGGGGGTAGCACGAGGTCAGCCAGAGGGATGGGAAAAGGACCCAGCAGAGTAGGAAGCAGCAAGGGCTACTTGCACCAGGTTGTTCTGGCCAAAGCCAACTGCTCTGTGGTGATGGGGAGGGTATCACCTCATCTGCCTCTGTGTGTCTGCAGTCCCAGCTGGCAGCTGCTGTGCATTCAGACCTGTGCCAGCTCCATGAGAGCCAGAGAGGGTTCCCTTGCCTTGGCACTGTTTAAGTCAGATGTGGCTGCCTGGCTGTGGAAGGCTGTGCTGCAGATTTGCCTGAGGTTTGCACAGGAGTGAATGCATGGCACTGTGAGTGAGGGCATCCAGCAGGACTGCAGGGGCTTTACTGGCAAAGGAGGGGTTAAAGTGGGGTCTGCAGGAAACATCTCAGTGGTGGAGACTCCAGCTAACTTCTGTCTACAAGCTTCTATTAATGCAACATCTCATGCAACCATTGACATCTGGTATCTCTTGAGCAGTCTGCTCTGCAGGGCTGTTTACATTTCAGATGTACAGCAGCACAATCCAAGGGTTCTGGTGCTGTTGGTCTTCCCTCATGTGTGTGTTTATACATATAAATGTATTTATATGTTTATACATATAAACACACACTCTGAAACACTTATATTGATAATATACGTGTATGTGGTGGTATGCATCTGAAATGTTATTTAAGATTATTAGTTGCAACATGCCAGTGAGAAAATTGGGAATTAAATGAGAAAACTCATTTAATTAATCTGCTAATTAAATCTGCTGTTTGGACAATATCAAAATAGCTCTGGCAAACCCAAGCAGAAGACTTTACTGTAGGATTAAGAAGTGTTTTTCTGACAAATGCTAATGTTCTGCAAGACATTAGAGTTTTGCTGGCTCTTTTTAAGTTTTGTTCCTTAGGTTAAGTATCAATATAGTATGAAATAATGCTGATAAAGCACAATTATGAGGCCATCATTCTCTACAGCACGTTTGATGGAATTTTGAGAGATTGATCTCTAGAGGAAAATTGGTTTTGTTTTCTTGTATTACTGTTCTTCTTCAACTGCATTTCTGTGATGCACTTGAGGTTCTCCCTTGCACTTTGAGTTGATTTCGCTTAACAAAAGACAGTTTTGATGCTGACCAAGGTGCAGTAAGTTAGCTTGGCTTTGTAGCCACGTGGCTGAGAGATTTGCTGCAGCTTCTGCAGTGTAAGGATTGTGCCCTCTTCTGGGGATGATGCTGTGTGTGTTCAGTGTCCACAGCATCCTCCCACTCTCCCCTTGGATTCTCTTACAGGTCTGAGGCACTCTGGACTAAGGGTTAGGGTAAAGGACAGTGAGATTTTAAATGGACTTGTTCAGTAATTATTCTTAGCTTGGAAGGTCACATCATCCTTGAGAAAAATGATAATTTTCCAGTAAGCAAGATACAGGAACTGGAAGAAAGAGAGGTGAGTTTTATCTTTGGGAAGACCCAGCTCCTCCAGAAAGCTGCTTCCCTCTTCCTACCCCTCATATCAGACTTTGCAGCTGCCTGACAGAGGAAACCAGGGCTGTCATTAAACATGCAGATTTCAAGAAAGCTTTGTTATAGCTGGAGGATGCGTAAGTACAGCTGCAGAATTATTTAATGATGCCTCACTAACTCCTAGGATATCAAGTTAGGTGAAGCTCATAAATAAACCTAACTAGGAAAAAAAATATCTCAAATTTTCTACTTCAGATATCTTTCCATCCAGCACCCAAGCTTTCACACAGCCCATGGTGTGTAAAATATATTACATTAACAATATAACATTGTCTGTTATGTGACTTGTTTTATCTCATGTAGCTGTAGCTCTGCAGTGTGATGTGGCCTCTTTTGGGAGCCTGCAGCACTGTCTACTATGTCTCACTGTTAGCACAAAATGATTGGAATATGTTTTAAAATCTCAGGAGTGACTTCCTAGGATTTCCAGTTCCCTTTTATCAAAATGAAAATGAACAAAGAGAGCTTATTAGTTTTGATGATGTCTCAGAAAATGGCAGGAGCTCCAAGAACTGAGGCATGTTTGGTTACAAAAGAAAAAAAGGAAAAAAAAAAGAGATATATAAGTGAGACTGAGGGGCTGTCATGCTCTGCAGTCATACAGACAAGGCTCTGCCAGCTGACTGGGAACAGTGGAGGAATGCTTCTGAGATGGCTAACACTTCATATCTTTCTATTTAGATATTTTTCACTAACGGGGTCACTGGTAATCACAAAATAAATGCTTTTCTCCATCTGTACTTCTTTCTGCCATGTAAAACAGTAATAACAAAGTCCCAAGTGGGCCTCATACAGTCAGAGAAGCAGAGAATCAGAGAAGCAGAGAATGTTTAGGGCCAGAAGGGACCTCCAAAGGTCATCTGCAGTGAGCAGGGACACCCTCAACTAGACCAGGCTGCTCACTTCCATTCTGTCTCTATGTGGCTGGAGTTTCACTTCTGATTTCATTGTACAGTTTGTGTTGGAAAATTTGGCCAAGTCAGACCTTTGGGTAAGATTATCCCTATGTATATTCTGAAAAAAAAAAATTGCATAGGTCAGTGTGTTAGTCATAATGCTGGTTAGGAAGATTCAGATAAGTTTCCATCACCAATTTTGTTTTCTTTAGAAATATCCTAAAGGAATTGAGATCTCAGTGCAACAAAGATGGTGGCCAAGCATAAGAGAACTTCACACAGTTTTCAGCATTTTTGAATAGGGAGTTGTCTATCTTTCTGGGTCTTTCTGTGTTCATTGGAGAGGTGACTGGTGGGGTTTTAAAGCATAACTGTGTATGATCTTAATTTAAGATTAAAAACCCACTTGAGTTTGCAGATTGGCATCACTATTCCTTTAGAAACACAGACCGTGAAAATACCTCGTTCAGAGTAAACTGAATTATGGCTCAGACTTTGGAAAGCTGTCCTGCCGTGACACAAAATGAGATTACAAGAATAGGGCTGCCTAATCATCTACTGTTTCATTTAAAATGTTATATGCATTGAAAGGCAAATATGTGGCAAATTAGCATGAAAAAACAATGCCTATCTGCTCCTAGCAGAGCCAGCAACTGAAGCTAGAGTTGCTCTTTAAAACTGAGCTCAAGATGAGAGTCTGTTCAGCCCTTGTTTGGTATTTCAGCAGATGTCAGCAAGTTTTTTGGAAATATAAACTGAATTGCAGATGGTGAGGGTCAGGAGGTTAGAAAGTGCCTGTGCTATGTAAAGATTTACTTCCAAGAACAAACGTAGTTGGTCGGAAATAATTATTTTTCAAATGGTGAATTCAAACAAATCAAAGGATGCCCTTGGCAGCTGGCATGTTAGATCAGTGCCTTTCATTCAGGTGCTCTTTTGTGCCCAGCAAAACTGGCAGATAAAATATTTCTCAGTGAGAGATCCTTGTAGTTATTGGCCAGCAGTGCATTTCATTATAAGTAATATATTGGCTGGGCTCGTAGTGAGTTCAAAGCTTTGTTGTGCTGTGATATTTATTTATTTATTCGTTTATTTATTCCCTCTCCTAAATGTTTATATGTATCACATGAATGAGTGAAGCAGGATCATAGAAACATAGATGCATGGAGTTGGAAGGGACCTCTAGAAGTCATCTAGTCCACCCCTTCTGCAGCAAGCAGGGACAGCTTTAGCTAGAGCAGGTTGCTCAGAGCCCCCTCAAGCCTGAATGTCTCCAGGGATGGGGCCTCCTCCATTCCCTGGGCACCCTGTTCCAGTGCCCACCACCCTCACAGGAAAGAACTTCTCCCCAGTGTCCAATCTAAAAGTAAAATTAAGCTGAAGTAAGGGGGCAGGAGGGGCTGTTCACACCTTTCTTGTTGACTTTGCTTGGAAACAAAGTAAGGTGATGCTGAAGAAGCTTAAAGGGAGCATTTAATGGACATTTTCAATCAATCTGACAGTGACTGCAGGGTTATGCTTAGAAATTCCTGCCAGAAGTCCTAGTGAGCCTATGGAGATGGACAGACTTTTGGGATGTTGGTGAGGGGCCCAGGTGCTTCCTGAACTGGAAACAGCTCTGTGTGTTTAACAGACTTCAGCTGCAGTTTTGCTCCATGGCTTTGTCCAGTCCTTTTGTGAGCCTGCATGAAGGTTTTCCATCTTCACTGACATGTTGCTTGAGGAAGCAGCTCGTGGTCTTGAAGCAGCACTTCAGTCATTTTATTTGATGCCCTTTAGTTTTCCCATGGAGGAAAGAGTGAATAATAGCATTCTGTTGATGCTCTGTCACATTAATCATTTATACATCTCTTCATTGCTGTTGCCTCCTTTTTTTTCTTTTTTTTTTTTCTGTATCCAGCCCTGTAAAATTTCCCTACATTTGATCATCCTTGCTGCCCATTTTGTATGTTTGTATCCCTGAACACCCCTCACTTCTGAATTGGTTTGGTTATATGTAAGCACAGAAACTAAAATCTAGACCCTTAAAAAGTATCAGAAAGCTAAAGCCTGTATCCTAATAATTCAAGTATTTTTAAGCACTGAGAGAGCAAAGAGTCTCTGTACTTTTTGGCCAAACTGTGAAGAAACTCAGTACTTCATAACTGCAGTCAAGCTTTTAATTAGTTTTTTGTTTTGTTGGGGTATTTTAAATGATCTTAATGAAGGACTTCACTGATTGACTTGGGTTACATTGCTGAAAATTCTTTCCAGGGAATTGGCCAGTGTTTAAAGCAGCTCAGAACTCTTAGAAATATGCCAGAGTAATGCTGTGCTGGCCAGGGAGAGAAAACTGCAGCCAAACAGGTCTGGTTTCTGGTTTTCTTTTTAGTCACAGGACCTGAATCCAAAAAGGAGAACAGATGGTTTACAGTCTAGTGCCTTAGTTACCAAATAGACTAGACTTATTTCCAGATTTGGAGGATATTTCTGGTTCTTTCTAAAAAAACCCATAACGAGCTGATGTCCTGAGCAGCCACTGACTGCATCACTAATTGCTCTTTCAGAAAACTGCTTTTAAAATGTCTCTGTTTTTTGAGGAGGGATGTGGAGCAGCTTCTGAAATGTGTTAACCCCCTTCCCTCAGCTTTCTCTACTGGCAGGGAGCACTTGATGAAACTCAGGTTTGTAGGTGCAGATGGGTTGTGTTATTTGTAACTGGGTTTTTTTTGGTTTGTTTTCCAGTGTACAGAGCCCCAAAAGCTGTTCAACATTGCAAATGAACTGCTCCATACAGAAGAAGCATATGTGAAAAGACTCCATCTGTTGGACCAGGTAATTCAGTTTGGAACAAACTTGCTTTGGTCTCTGTGGGCAGCACTGATGTCCTGTGGTCATCCCCTAACCTGTAGCCTCTAGTGTGAAAATGCTATGTGTGGAAGGTGGATTTTACATGCCAGGGGTCCCAGAGGTGAGCCTGTGGCAAGATGAAGATGTTGGAAAGAGGAATTGAAGAGCAGCAGCCTAAGACAACAGACGTCATCAGCACTTGGTTCCTTCCTGAGCTTACATGGAGAGGAAGAAGAAGTCATGGGGATGCTGAAGGCACTATGATGAAATCCCTGATTGCTCTGTAATGTGCAAGAGTTTCACTCAAATCAGGCCCCATGCTCACAGTGATTTATATTTTTTTATTATTTTTTTTTCCCCAGTGTATTCCATAATTGTTATACGAAGATATTTGCATGTGGGGATAGTCCTAACTCGTGTGATGAACCTGAACTTTATTCCACATCAACAGTTGAGCCTACAGGGTTCAGGCATTTCTATAATTAGCTCAAATTAAAACAAAACAAAAACAAAACCATGCCCAAGAATATGCAGGGAAGCAGTAAAAACAAGGGTGAGTCACCATGCTTACCAAGTGCTTTTAAAAATGAGAATTAAAAAGAAAACTCACCTTGCTGTGAGTCTGGTCAGAAGCTGTAATTACAGAGCCCTCTGTCCTATGACTCTGTGGAAGGACTTTTGTGGAAGCCTTTCCAATGTTTGCTTTGGATGACCAGCAGCTGTTTCAAGACCTTAGAACTAAGGAGTGTCTTTCCCTTTTGTTCAGTACAGTGTAATTTTTCACACAGAGAAACAAAAATAACCACGTGGATTCTTTTTCTTTACATAGATAGGAGAAAGTGCTCTTCAGGGAGTGGTTCTTTGCAACTATAGGCCCTAATATGAGAGGTTTGGTCTTCTCAGTAGTATCAATTATTTTTTACTGACCCCTCAGGTTTGCTAATATATGGCTATGGCTCATAGTTAAAATTTTCCCCTAATTGACTTCCATTTTCTGAACTTCCTGAAAGACCCCAAGGACTGACTACCAGAAGTCAACCATTGTAGCTCTGTTCTAAGTCAGCCAGCTTTGTAATATTGCAAATATTCAAATAATATTTAATAATAATAATA
>VYZU01016533.1:53597-107111 GCA_013401355.1 Ceyx cyanopectus | reverse complement strand
TTTTTTTTTTAACTTTTAATTTTGCCAAGCTGCTTTTCAGCCTGAAAACTGCCCTTGCTGACTTGGAAAGCTGGGATTTGAACCTCCAGCTCCTCTGAAATGCATTTGCTGCTCCTCGCACCTGCAAAAGGGAGATGTGAAAACACCTTCAAGCTTCAGCTGAGAACAAGTCAAGAAATATTTCATGTTCCTCAGCTATTTCTGCTTGAAGAGCACACCCTGAAGGGGAATCCTTGCAGAATCCTAGGTCAAAACTTCCTCTGCCTGAGGAGTGGAGGATGGATGGATGGATGGATGGATGGATGGATGGATGGATGGATGGATGGATGGATGCTGTATATTTACAATGACACAAGCTCATTTTGAGGCAGAAAATGCCATTTTAGGCCCTGCAGTGCTAATTGGGTGGCACTGGGTGCTAATAGTGGGAGTGCTAACAAGAGGTTGATTTGCAGGAGGTGCCATCTGCTGTGGGAAATATAAACCAGGGCTTCTGACCCCCCCCCTGCACGAGCCTAAAAGCAGTAGGTGCATTAACCCTGCTCCACTGGATGGATTCCAGACTCAATAGCAGCATTCTTCCTCAGCAGTAATTTATAGCTTCATCTGGATGTGGGATTTTCTTCTTGCTTATTCCATTGTTGAGTTTTATTAAACAGTTGTTGCCTTTTAAATGGAGCAATCTCTTCAATGGGATATTTTGCTTTTAAAGGCCTTGGGGGTTCTGCACTCCAAGAGGTGCTAAATAATATTTTTTTTTTTTAATATATATGATGCTAAAAAAAAATAAATATCCCTTTTTTCCTCCCAGCCCTCTCAGTACTTAATGAAACTTTTCAATGAGGTGCCATCAGAACTTGTAGGGAGATGTAACAGAAACACCAACTGGAACTGTTTTCCTGGATATTCTTTGTCCAGAGCTACTCATGGGCCATAAAAAAGGAGTATTGATCCAGAAGAAATTAAAATGTGGGATGTAATCAAAAGGAAATTCAGGAATAATGGAAAGTGGTGGGGTTTTTATACTTACAGAAACAGTACTGTTGTAATACTGAAAAATAAATGTATTTTTTCATTCAAAGATGTCACTTACCACACATCTTTATTCCAGAGGATTGGAGAACAGCATCCTAAACACAGGAACTTCTCCCCAGCACCCAAACACCTGCACAGCCCCTCTCACCCCTCTGCTCTTCTTGCATTTTGGGGCCTGGAGGGTTAGGTTTTGGCCAAGTGTGTTTGAAAAGGGGATATTTTCATGAGAAGGTGGGAGCTTGGGCGTGTCACCTTGGGTTTCCCTGGTGTTTGCTGGAATATTGTTGTTAATAGCAATATATTGAATATCTACATACAAGCAGCTGTAAATCCTTTGATTGTTTGCCAAGCTGAACTGATCAGAACTGAAGGATTTAAAAAGAAAATGTCCCCTGTCCCCTCTCTCCCTGTCCCTGCAGGTCGCGGTCGCGGTGCCGGCAGCGCTCGTGCAGCCGCAGCAGCGAGAGGTCTGCTCCCAGGAGAACCCCCAAGGGCAGGGACAAGGACAAGGAGAAGCCCAAGGAGAAGGGCAAAGGGAAAGAGAAGGATTTGGCCACCACCAAGCACGGGTAAGTTCCAACCCAGGCCATTCTATGAAGTGGGAACATCAGTGTAACTAACATCCTGGCAGCAACTCCAGGGCAGTTTTGCCTCTCTGGGTGAAAACGAAGTGGGAATGGTTTAAAATCTTGGAGTGATGTTGTCTGGATGCTTTAAGATGCTGGAATGTGTTATTCCCAGCTGAAGGATGATTTAATGCTCCATTCTTTTTTGCCTTTGCTAGTTGGCAGCAGGCAGCAGAAGGTGGGAAGTTGGTTGAGCTGATTTATTTTGAGGATGTGTTATAATTTAGGAATTTTGGCTTGTAGTGGCAGGTGTCTTTTTGTGGCTAAAATTGGAATTATAATCCCAATCTCCAGCAGATTCTGTGCTGCCTTGGCTGGAATTTCTCTGCTCACTCAGTTGACCTAATGTTGGAATAGAGCAGGAATCAGTAAAATTAATTTCTCCATCATCTCTCTTCATCCCAGAGGCAGGATACAGGTGATGGATGCTCAAAATCTGTTGGTTTTTTCCATCTTTTAAGTTGGATCCTCTTTGGACAAGACAATCACAGGATGTCAGGGATTGGAAGGGACCCAGAAAATCATCTAGTCCAACCCCCCTGCCAGAGCAGGGTCACCTAGACAATAAGTTTAAGTTTCCTCAAGTTTCTAATTCACTTGTTTTAAACCAACTTGCATGGGTGTTGTCACTGACCTGTGTGAACACACTGCTGAATTTGAGTGTCTAAAGTCTTAATTGGCTTAAAAACATCCAGGGTCTGGCTCTGAGATGTGCTTTTCAGAAGGATCCTTGTTCATTGTTGAGTTGGGAGGGGGGAAAACCTACTAAAAAACTTGTTAGCTTTAAATAACTTCTGCTAGATTTATGGGTTTCACCCTAGCTTGCTTAGTGGCAGAATTTTGGATTACTTTTTAGAGTGGTTTTGACAATTTTTAATGGAATAAATTAAGAGCAGTCTCTTGAAAAAAAAAAAGAGAAGTGTTGTGCTATTAATCAGAGGTGACCACCAGTTTAATTTCTGATGCTTAATAAGGCTATTGATACCTTGGTGCCTTAGAGGTTTCCCAGCTTCTGAGCTACTGGGGCAGATATTACACAGCTGGAGAGTTTGTCTTTCAAATAATAGTCTTAATTTTTACATCCATGGGTGGGAAGGGACCTCTCAGGGTCATCCAGTCCCACCCCCAGCAGGGAGCAGGGGCATCTGCACCCAGAGCAGGGTGCTCAGAGCAAGGAGTGGATGGAGATGAGAACTAAGGCAGAAGTTGTTTCCCAGCAGAGTGGTGGCCACTGGCACAGGGTACCCAGGTAGGTGGGTGAGTCCCCATCCCTGGAGCCATCCCAGGGGGGCTGGAGGAGGCTCTGAGCACCCTGCTCCAGCTGAGATGGCCCTGCTCTCAGGTGAGCTCTGGAGCATCCTCCCAACCCAGGCATTTCTAGGAGTCAGCCACTCCTGGAGCTTCTCACAGCCCTTTAGGTGGTTTTTTTTTTCCCCCTCACCTCTCCCCCTGCTCTGCAGTAGGAAGTAATTAATGGTAATTTCCCCTCATTTGCATACAGGTTAGGAGTTGTGCGGTGCAAAGCACACTCAGAACTCCTTTCAAGCGCCTGTTCAGATCAAAGCAGGGCTGTGTGAGAGCTGTTGTCTGACACCAAGCTGTGTGCTGTTGTTTTCATGAAACATTTATCACCCTTCCAAGGCGACAGCAGGCAGCGTGGTGCTTGGCTAGCATGTTTTCATGCAAAATTGATTGGAAAAGACGAGGTGTTGTAAAGAGATCTTGTTGCCTTTCACCAGTGGCGAAGGGGAGGTGTTTGATTGGGAGGAAAGGTGCCTCCAGCACAGGGTGCTGGGGCCTTCAGCTGAAGAGCTGGGAAGCTCTTGGCTGTAAAGCAAGTAAATAGACCTTAAAATTGTTGTTTGTTCTGAGAAACTTTGGCAGAGCACCCAATATTTTTATTTTTTTTACCCTTCGTTTTGATTCTAGTCAGTTTTTACAACAGTTTTATGTGGCTCTATAATAAAGGAGTAGCTGGTGTTTGGGAATCAAATGCAGTGTATTCATCCCTCCTATTTTACCAGCTCTGTGCAAACTGGTAGAATTAAGACTATTTGCTGACAAAGTCAGGATTTATTAGGGTCATCTCTGCAGTATAAACCCCATTTTTTTTGACAGGAATAAGGTACTGTATTTAATTGATAACACACTACCACAGAGTAAAGCACACTGGGTTCTTCATCTTCCAGGAATGTTCCCTTCTGCCAGGTGCTGAAGCATTTCTGTTGTAAACCAGACTTTTTTTTCCAGCCTGAAATTCAGAGGGTGTCCTTCAGAGCAGGGTGGATCTCTGCTCCACCTGCACGTGCTGGCAGCAGTCCTGGGCTGTTCTGTGAGCTCTGGATCATGTTCAGTCCTCATCCACAGGTGATTAAATATTGTTAGCATGAAGATCTTGCACTATAAAGGGGTTTGGGAGCTACTACACATAGCAAAATGCTTATGGAGTGGTGCCTGCTGGTTGTAAATACCTCATGGTGCAGCCAAATGGATCAGCAACCAAAGACTTCACCTTGTTCTCATGGGGATTCCATGGGGTGTGTTGTCTGCAGGTAGGTTTAATAACTTGCTCTTCCCATATTCTTATTTTCTGATGGCAAAAAGGAGTAGTTTGGACATGAGATGCTCAAGAGGCTGATGAAGAGGGTGCTGATGCTGCAGATGAGCTTTGGGGGGATGGTGGGAAAATGAGTTGATGAGCTTGGCTGGCAGAAAACCTTCAGGTGTTGGGAAGCAGGAGGAAGCAACTGCAAGGCCAAAGGAGGAAAAACTTCTCTGCAGTGTCAGCCAGGGGGGAATGGGAAGCAGAATTTCCCCTGCAAAGGCCAGAGACATCCATATGCCCAGAGTAGCTGCAGGGTCACTTGATTTACCCCTGATCTGTGGCTATAGGCATCTGAGCTGTGTTGCCCTTGCTTTTTCTCTTTTTTTGGTGTGCTAAAAACCCCCAGAGGATGGTGATTTATTGAATGGGCTGTGACTGAGGCAGCAGCACATGGTAGGAGTGCTTTGCCTTTCTTAGGTGACTCTTTCAGCCCAGGGAAGACAACCCGTGGCTGAGCTGTGGAGCACAACTGGACAGGACATGGCCCAGTCTGGAAAACAGCTTGGATTTGGTGGGTTGGTTTTTTTTACCCTCAAGGAAACAGCTTCATTTTCATTTGCTAAGCACTTTTGGTACCAAATAACAGCAATACCCACGTTGTGTTGGGGTTCTGGAGCTCAGGCTGGCAGAGATGCTCATTAAATTAGCTTCCCTGCTAAATTCAGCCACTATGTTGAGGGAATTATTGCTCTGTATTTACAGAAATAGGGTTGTTTTTTTTTTGGAAGGCGTTTGAAGGCAGTATCTTCAAAGACACACATTCTTTTAAGCTGTTTAAAATTTTCAAAACTCTCTGGTCCTTAAAACTGCCAACCACCATGATTGTCCTTTTTATAACTATATAATTTGCATTATCTTGGGGTTTGAAATGGAATAATTCCTTAAATTCAGAGTATTCTTGCAGGGAGAGAGTTTGATTTGCCCCTGTGTACAAACACACACATGCAACCAATGTAAACATCTCACTCTGGGGTTTTTTTCCCCCCTCCTTTTCTTTTCCTTTTTACCAAGACACCTTGCACTTTGAGAGCAGCTGACTATTGTTTTAATGGCCTCTCTTAATCTGTGCATGAGGAATCCAAACTGAATGATAGGGAGCTGTGAAAATCCAGTTAGTGTGAGCTGTAATCTCTTTACTGGGTTTAAGTAGTTGGAGTGGCATTCAGACACCCTGCAGATACTGAACTGCAGAGATACAGTAATCACCTAACCATGCACCCAGGCTCTTGCTGTCATGGAACTAAAGCAGAGGAGTCCCCAGTAAGAAATGAGGTAAAAACCAGAACAAACACACCAAATGCTGCCTCTTCTGAGCCAGCAAACAAGAAAGAGGCAAAGGGAAAAAAAAACCAACCCAGCCAAAAGAAATGCTATTAATAAAGTAAAATTGAATTTCACATGGAAGTATTAAATTCTCTCTGTGTCACCTTGGGATTTGGGGTGTAGAATGGGTGGGTTTTTTTCTGGAATTGAACTATACTGGACATTATAAACCATCTATTTCTTCTAATTAGGAGGGGAAGGAGGAAAATGTTTGTTTGAAGAAAGCCTTTCTAATCCCAATCTCATATTGAACCTTTGTTTTGTTATTTGGAATTGTAAAAAGATGAAAAACTTAAGTGGTGCCAAAAAAATGGTTGGATGAAGTAAAAATTTAGGAAGGTGAAGGTAGTAACAGGTTTTGGTAATGAAAATCTGGAATACAGGTGTCAAAAGGAACTATTTGCAGGTAGGTTTGTGCACAGCCACACATCCAAGAGAGGAAATTCAGAGACCTCCAGTCACAGAGGTTCAGCTGGAGGAAATTCATTAATGAATTAATTACTTTTTCTTTTAGACGTTTTAATGTGAAAATAAACCTCTTTATTTCTTTCCTGCTCCTATTAAGCAGTGTTGAAAAGCCCCTCAGGTGGCACAATTTCCAAAGTGGCTCCACCTCTCTCCTGTAAAGTGAAATTTCAGATACTGCTAAATTTCTACAGGGACTTAATTTCTGGCAGGTCCTCTGGAGCATGAAGATGGAAGAGAAGGCAGAGGGGAGGCACTAGATCTTACTTAAAAGGTCAAGCTGCATTTTGTGTAGAGGAGGACAAAAAAAGATTAAATTCCACCAATTAATTTGTTTAAAAAACCCCAAACAAATGAAGCTGTAGGGCCCAGAGCTTGTTGAGAGCTGTTTCCACTCACTTTAAAGGTTATCTCATAGAGCTCTCCTCTGGAGAAAAAGCTGCACCAATATTAATTAGAAACACAGGTTTGATTATTTTAAATGAAGTACAGATGAAAGCACAATTTATACATGGAGGGGAAAATAAATTAAATAAATCACAAGTGCTCTGCTGAATATTGCAGCATATTTTAGAGAAGTGGAAAATGCTTTTCTCCTCCCACCAACTCTGCTCAGGTTGGTTTTTTTTCCCCCCTCTGCTACCTACAAGGCTGGTGGGTTGAGCTCTGGTTGGCAGCTGCTCCTTGAAGCAGAAAAGACCCCAGCTGATGGGAAATTCTGTGCCCCAACCTTCTTATCTTCATGGGTTAAGCAACTTTTCTTTTTCTATTTTAATAACGATGCTGCTTTTCCTGCCTGTGCTGCAGCAGCTCAGTGAGATGTTAAATGCTTGAAATTTTATATCCTTGTGGTTGCTATTTTTGGAATTTCTACTCCCCACTTGGCAGGATATTCTGGATATTGGCACTGCCCTGTTTTCAGGGTGTACTTCTCACCTTTCTTCTGAGAGAGAAATTTCCTTCCCACCAAGTTTCCTGGGTTTTGTTAAATTGGATGTAAAATTATCACGCCGTTTTCACCCCATTTATCACTGATAAATGATCCTAAGAGCCAGGCAGTTGTCCTCAGCCTCAGTTCTCAGTTCCATCTTGCATTGCTCCCTGCTGAGTGGAGCCTGGGCCCTGTGGGTTTGGAGCCCTTGCTGGAGATGCTCAGCTCTCAACTGCTGAGAACAGATTTTTCATCAAGTTTTATATTGCAGTTTTCTCAGCTCAGCAGCTGAAAACTGAAAAAAAAAAAAATAGCAAGAAAGGTTCAAAGTGACACCCCCACTGCTCTGAGCTGCTGGGGATGGAATTCAAGCCACGTGTTCTTTACCTGAGCTGGTCCAAGAGAGGTGAGACACTGGTGCAGTGGCCAGGGATGCCTTTCCCATACAATGATGTATTTGAAGTGACTTCTTGGTCTATTTGAGGTGTCTTTTTTGCTGCTGAGGATGCCCAAAGAGGTGGAACTGCCCCATCCCTGGCACCATCCAGTGAGAAACTTCAAAACCAGCTAAAAATGGGCAGGAACAATTTGTCATGCTGACTCTTTTCTCAGTATCCAACTATTTTTATCAACTATTTTTACCCAACCCATGGAAAACATTTGTAGAGTGGATTTTTGGTCTCCATTTAATGAGGATTTTATGCAATAAGATTGTCCACGAACAAATTTTTCTCCCAAGTTCAAATAACCCGAGTAGAAAAGGAGTAATTCTCTGCCACTGCTCACCCCCCCCCCCCCCCACTTAAATATTTGAGTTAGTTATTTTGGGCAAGCACTAAGAGCTTTGTAGTCTTTGCTTGGAGAGAAGTAGGAACAGTCAGATGTGGTTTTGCTGCTCAAAACTTGAATATGTTGCACAGAATCCCAGGAAGAAATTGTTTAACTTGTGATTTTGTGGAGCAAGAGCAGCTCCCAGGGCTGTTGGTGGGGTCACGAGTCCAAATCCTTGTGGGGAAGAAGCCTCTCCAAGGTGTCTTGAACTTTTATTAGGCAAAAAAGTTAATAAAATGCCCAATTCTCATGGATATAGCAATGAGGAAAAACCTTAAGTGTGTGGCTGAAAATCTAGGATGCATGGTGATTTATCAGAGGGGGCTGAGCAGAAGACTGGACCCTGCCCCTTCCAACTCACCCTGGATGGAGTGAGGAACTGGGAAAGGTATTTTAAGGGAAAAATAAGCAAGAAAAAGGTTGTGCTGTTGCTGCTGGGGGGTGATAACCACAATATAGCCAATATTTTAAATAATATAACTAACCTTGGAGTGATTTTTTTTATCATCATCCAAGTGTCTTCCCAACAGTGCTGCAGATTTCAGCCCAGTCCCCAGTGGGTTGCACCTGACTGGGATAAAGCTCCTTCCAGTTCTGATCCCCCAGCCTGGGTTTGCTTTTCTCTGCAGCATCATGCTTGGCTTTTTGGTTTGTTTTTTTTTCCCCTGGCCTGCCTTTAATCTGGGGCTGTGTTTATGTAATGCAATAGAAATGTTGCTAACGTGATTATACTTTTATATCTTATTAGCTCAAATACTGAGCACAATAAAATGGAAAACTGTTTAAATGTTATGTTTAAGTGCTTGAGATAAGAGTTCTTGTAAATGAAATGTGATTACATTTCTGTAATAGATCTTCTCTGTCTGTTAGTACTTTGTTTAGCTATGTAATTCTATTGGGATTGCTGCTTCTAACTTTGAATTTTTTTTTATTTTTTTTTGAGAGAAATAGCTGTGTAAAATACTCAGAGTTACACAAAACCACAATGAACAGAAATCTATTGAAAAAAACTCAACGTTTCCTGCCTGAGAAAGGGGAAAAAAAAAAAATAAAAATCCCGTCTGGAGAGTTTTTCTTTGTGATAACCAATTTGAATGAAACATTAATTCCCCAACATCACCTTGAATTTCCATCTGTGTAACCCTGATGTTCTTAAGGGTTTTTGCATTTACCTAATGCTCTGGGCTATTTTCACTTAGCCTGGCTGCAAAACTGTGACTATCTGGAAACAGGGGAAGGGGGGGATGATATGAATAACAATTGTTTGCTGATCTTCCCCCAGTATCTCCCTGGATAACCTGCAGTCTGGGCAGGCTGAGGAAGTGGCAGATAGCTTTTGTCATCCCTTATCCAGGCTGTACACTTGTAAGGAAGAGCAGGGATAATCGCCTAAATCTAATTAGGGGTTAAAAGAGGCCATGACTGTGATGTGGCAGCGAGACACCTTAGTGTATCAATCCTGTTTGCATTAGAAAAATAAGGTTGTCATATTGATTATTCAAATGAGCTGCTATTGGCCGTGGCTCCTACTGCAGCTGAAGCTCTGGAAGGTCTCAGCTTTTCAGAGGAGACCTCTGCTCACAGCATCTATTATGTGGGGGCTTGTTTGCTAATTGGAGGGCTTTCAAACTGAGGCAGAGGGGAGCTTGATTAGAATTAAAGGTTTTAAGTGACCAGCAGAGTTGAGCTTTCATGTGGGCTATTTGTGCTTGCTGAGAGCTGGTAAATGAAGGCCAGGGAATTTGCTTTAGATCTTCCATGGGGGGGGGGGGAAAAATATCAGTATTTGGAGTGGAAGGATCTCAGTGTTGTGGTTGTGCACTAATTGAGGTGTAGTTCAAAGCCAGAGCTGGGAAGTAATTGCAGTCGGTGTGGAGAGATGGGGAATTCCCTCAGCTGTGACTCTGGGGTCTGTGAGTGAAACCAAACCCAAGCTACCTGGTGCTGGGATGCTGCTGGAGTCTGCTCAGCTGCCTCTGGGCTTTCTGTGGCTCAGCAATCCCCTCTCTGACATCCTGCAAGTGGAGAGATGCTCCAGAGCCCCTTTGCTGCACTTGTGCAGCTCCAGAGCATGGAACAGGCACAACAGAAGCTTCTAAAGTCTGATTTTTAATGTGTGGCCAGGTGATTTCCTGTGTGCAAAGACCAGACATATTACAGAGATTTTTTCCTCCATTGGTTTGTGCAAGTTCCATGGTTACAGATGCACAAAGCCCACCTTAAATCCCAGAAATCAGGCAGAGTTTGCCAGTTTTTCCTCTGTGGCTGAAACAATTTCACTTGTTTTATGTACAGTTGGAAGGTTTTTGTTTACCCAGGGTGCTGGCTTTGCTCTATTCCTACTGCTGAGCCAAAAAAAACCCAAACATGCATGGCTAACTAGACTATTTTCCCCCTTTATTTCATAGAAATACAAGTTTTTCAACTTTCTTTTCACATTTCTTTGGTTGATTCTCCCAATTCCTTTCTGTTGGCACTGGTGGGACTGTTCCCCATCCAAGTGATAACCTTGTGAGCTGACAAAGTTGCAGTGATCAGAGGAGGAAAATGGAGATATATACACTAATATATATATATAAAATATATAAAATATAATATATAGATATCTATGAGTGTATTATATATATAATATATAGACTATAATGAAATGTAATATAGAATATATATAATGATCTATAACTTCAGCTTTTTTGGTGTGTTTTTCTCTATGTATTTTATTGGGGGTTTGGTGGTGGTTGGTTTTAATCAGATGCTGCCTTCTACTATCTGAAAAAAAGAAAGTAAAGGTTGAGTTATCTTTTTTTCCTCCAAANAAATAGATAAAATAAAAATGCTCTGCTCTGGAAATGGCTGGGGTGGAAGGATCCCACCACTCATTTGTGCAGAAGTTGGTTCTGGGGAGAGTTTCTCCCCATATCTTGCTTTTCCAGGTACAATAGGGAGTGTTGGTTTAACCTCCAAGCTTCCAATGGCTTCAGCTCCAGGTTTCCTTGGAGCTTGCCATGCTTCTGCTGCTTCATTTCTTCAGGACTCACTTGGCTTTGTATTAGAAAAACAACCTTTGAGGGAGATCTTGGCTGCAGAACGAGACATATTCTGAGTTTTTTTTGGTCTTTTCTTCTCATTTTTGTCCATTTGGTGGTAAATCAATAACGTGCTACACCAGTGAGTTGAGTTTGCTGGAAGAAATGCCAGGATGCAAAATGCCCAGCAAGGTTTCTGCTCTAGACTTTCTCTGGCTGCTGCTTCTCTGCTGGTTGCTGAGCCTTGCAAAGCCAAGTTCTCACCAGAGACTCTCTCTGTGGAGTGCTGGGGATGCTAAATGCCAAATAAAATAGATTATATTTGTCTTTTGTGATAGGTAAAGGTGAGTTAATGAAAGCAAGTGGTTTGGGGAAGAGCAGTGAACAAGAGCAATGTGAGTTCTAGTCAAGAAGCCATTTCAAATGCTGGAAAAATAATAGTAAATAAGCCATTATTTACTATTATTTACATTAAGACCCATTAGTGTTGTAGACTTAGCAGTGAGTTAATTTTTACTTTAAAATTTTAAAGATTTTAATTAATACTTTTTTGTAGTTTGTTTTTTTTTTCCCAAAAATGCTGTGCCAAAGGGCAAGATACTTTCCTAAAGGAGTATTTATCTCACTTTGCACCTAAAAAAATCCAAATATGGAAGCTGTAAGGAGGCTGTGGTCAGCGTGCAGAGGTAAGCAAGGAAAGGATGATGGGCACTAAAAAGTGAGAATTACATCAGGAAAACAGAGTATCCTTACCCACAGAAATCCCCATTATAGGAATCTTTAGTAGATCATTCTGGAGAAAAAAAAATAAATCAGGCTTAGAGAAAAGCATCTAGAGAAGCCCTGGAAATAGAAGCAACAGGTTTTCTGCCATTGGATAAATCAATAAGCTTCCAGAATTCCCCCTGGCTGCTTTGTGGGATGGAGGATGCAGGGTTGGGCTGCTTGGATTGGGTGTTTTCCCTGTAAATTTGGGATTTAAAAAATCAATTGTTTATTCCCCTATTTCTACATGGGAATTGTCTGAAATCCATCTGTTCACTTGCCATTCATTTGTGTTCCAAGTGCAGCATCTTGTTGCTCATTCCAGGTCCTTCCCAAGTGTGTGAACTTTGAATTAATTTTTATTTACAGCTTTTCTTTTTGGGGAGCAGGAGCAGCAGAGTGGCAAAAAATGGCAAAGTTCTGCTGCTACATAAATTCAGAGTTGTCATTTTAGGGCTGATTTATTTATTTTTAATTACCACAACCTCTGAAGAAACTTGTGAAGCACAAAGAACAAAACCAAAGCCCCCAAGTCTGCTGGTAACTTGTGGTGTTTAGATTTCTGATAAAAGAAACTCTTAATATCAAGGATTATTTTGCACGAGGGGTGGGTGTGTGGGGGGGGAAAAAAAGTTGTGTGACTGGTAGTGATGGATTAGAAAGATGATCCAAAAAATCTCCTTTGTAAGGTATGCAAATGGAGTAGGAAGGGATCTGGCATTATTAATTATAATTATTATATAATGATAATTATTAATAATTATTATTAATAAGCATTTATAAAGTTGATTAAGTATTTATCAACTTCATCTTTTCCTGAGCATTTGCTGCTTTCTTTGCCTGGTGGATGGTGAATTTTGCTGGAGATGGAGCCCCTCATGCCATGTATCCTGGGGAGTCTTCCCAGACCCTTCTTGCTTCACCTCCTGGGCACTTTCAACCCAGCCCTGAGATTTCCTTGCTCTTTATTTGCTGTTTTACCAGCAGATCCTGGAGCAGGAGAAGTGAACGGACACCAGCACATCCCAGGGTCTCATTTTCCCCCCAAGAAGTGCAGCTAAATACCCATAAAGCGATTTTATTTTTTTTTTCCTTAAGCCCCGTGGATTTTTGATTATTTTATTTTATTATTATTTTTTTCCCCTCTCTCTCTCTCCACAACTTTTTTGTGCGAGTTGGAAATGAAACCCATTCATCTGGTGGCCCAAAGAAGGGGCTGATTGNGCAGCATCTTGTTGCTCATTCCAGGTCCTTCCCAAGTGTGTGAACTTTGAATTAATTTTTATTTACAGCTTTTCTTTTTGGGGAGCAGGAGCAGCAGAGTGGCAAAAAATGGCAAAGTTCTGCTGCTACATAAATTCAGAGTTGTCATTTTAGGGCTGATTTATTTATTTTTAATTACCACAACCTCTGAAGAAACTTGTGAAGCACAAAGAACAAAACCAAAGCCCCCAAGTCTGCTGGTAACTTGTGGTGTTTAGATTTCTGATAAAAGAAACTCTTAATATCAAGGATTATTTTGCACGAGGGGTGGGTGTGTGGGGGGGGAAAAAAAGTTGTGTGACTGGTAGTGATGGATTAGAAAGATGATCCAAAAAATCTCCTTTGTAAGGTATGCAAATGGAGTAGGAAGGGATCTGGCATTATTAATTATAATTATTATATAATGATAATTATTAATAATTATTATTAATAAGCATTTATAAAGTTGATTAAGTATTTATCAACTTCATCTTTTCCTGAGCATTTGCTGCTTTCTTTGCCTGGTGGATGGTGAATTTTGCTGGAGATGGAGCCCCTCATGCCACGTATCCTGGGGAGTCTTCCCAGACCCTTCTTGCTTCACCTCCTGGGCACTTTCAACCCAGCCCTGAGATTTCCTTGCTCTTTATTTGCTGTTTTACCAGCAGATCCTGGAGCAGGAGAAGTGAACGGACACCAGCACATCCCAGGGTCTCATTTTCCCCCCAAGAAGTGCAGCTAAATACCCATAAAGCGATTTTATTTTTTTTTTCCTTAAGCCCCGTGGATTTTTGATTATTTTATTTTATTATTATTTTTTTCCCCTCTCTCTCTCTCCACAACTTTTTTGTGCGAGTTGGAAATGAAACCCATTCATCTGGTGGCCCAAAGAAGGGGCTGATTGAATGGAAGAGCAGTGTAATGCAGCATTGAAGGCAGGATTGAAAGTGATTATCTTGTTAACTCTTGACAGTTACCGCCAGCTTGAAACAGAACTGGCAGGCTTGATTTGCAAATGAATTAGAGCTTTTTCATTTGCTGCCAGGATCATCTTTTTATATTCTGATATGACAGATGCTGTGTTCCCTGCTTTTGTTTCTCCCCGGTTTTATACTTGCAAAGAAAAAACAAAAGATTATGATAGTCGGTTTATTTGCATCTTTTCTCCAGGAGTTTATTCTTTGTCTGGAAGTTTTTAATCTTAGATTTATTATTTTAGGGTTTGTTTGTTTTTTTTTTTCTCCCCACTAAAAAAAAATTGGGTTTGGAGTAGTATTGTTCTTTGCAGAATGCAATTTCATTAGGTTAAGTACAGTAGTAATTGGGTGAATGAGGAGGATTTAGAGGCTTTCAGTAAATGGAAAATCAATTGTACTCCGATTGTTTTACTACTTACAACATTTACATTTTCTCACTGGCTTGCACTTCAATTTACTGTTGCTCAACAGTGGGGGGAAAAAACTGGGAAGGATTCAACTCTTCCTCCTACCAATATGCTAAGAGAAATCCATCTGCAATGAATGCTGCTGCAGTGTGTTGATATTCCAGGCTCATCCAAACCCAGATGGTGAGGTGGTAGGTATGATAATTATTGTGCACTCTTCCTGTGTTCCTCATTAACCTGCAACACTCTTTACTAGTCCAGAGAGTTTTGCCTGGGCTTTTGCTTTCCAGCTCACTCCACTTGGTTTAATATTCAGCATTTACACTGCTGGGCTTTTTTATTTTCCCCTGCTGCTTTCATCAGCTGTTTTGCACTTTGAGGCTAATTAGCAGCAGTTCCTGGTACCTCCAGCATCCATCGTGGAAATGTTTTCATCCACTTTCACCTACAGGATGTCTTTTAATTGAATATCTACTAAATAATATTGCAGGGAAGGTAAAACGGGCCAAAGTTGGCTGGTTTTATTGACTACCCAGTGATCTAGTCGAGGCAGATCAAGCTTAATTACTGATGGTTGTTAAGGATGCAAACGGCAATTAGCAAGGTTTTGGTCTTTGTGAAGGGAACCCTGTGTGTAGAATGGGACAAAACCCCACTCACCCAACTGTAACCTGGGGGGGAGAGAAAATAATAATAATAAAACCCACCCAATGAACCAAAACTCAAGGAAAAAACCCAACAAAAGCTGCCCAACCATAATATGGGGGGAAAAAAAAACAATAAACACCCAGCCAATGAACCAAAACTCAGGGAAACAAACAAGAAGCTACCCAGGGGGAAAAAAAAACCAATAAAAACCTACCTAATGAGCCAAAACTAAGGGAAAAATGAACAAAAATCTACCCAACCATAACCAGGTTAAAAAAAAATAACCTACCCAGTGAACCAAAACCCAAGGGGAAAAAAAACCCAACACTCTAAAAACCCACCCAGGGGGGAAAAAATTACAACCACCCAACCAAAACCCGGGAAAAAACAATAAAAAGCTACTCAAACCCAGGGGGAAAAAAAACCCCAAACCAATAAAAATCCATTAATCAAAACCCAGAGGGGAAAAAAACTCCAAAACCTACCCAACCAAAACCCAGTGGAAAAGAAACAAGCAAAAAATTCCAAACCAACCAAAACCCACCCAATGACCCCAAAAAACAGGAGTTCTTGGCACAATAGGATTGGGAGGCTTTGGGGTAGTTCTTTTGGCTCTCATTTAAATGAGAAATACTGAGAAATATTATATTTATTTATGTTTTTGAGGTTTATTTGGAAGTGTTGATTCTACCAACGCTGTATTTGGGTATTTCCCACTTCTATTTAGTTGCAGAATTTATTTCAATAGCATAAAATACTGAATTTTACTTTGTGAGCCAGGGTTAGATAAATATATATATTTATTTTTTCCCCCTCTGTCTTGAATATTTGATAAAGTCTCTTGGGTACTGATTTTTCTTCTCTCTAGGATAACATATTATGGAAATTGTTTCACCTTGTGTCCTGTTTAAAGTCCCTGGTTTTAGCATGATTCAATTTTCCTTCCATTATATTCCACTGAGTCCTTCAGCAGTTCCAAGTTATTCTGTCTGGATTTGTGGGGGGGGGGGGAGTGACTTCTGCTTTTGATAAGTGACCTTCATATGATCTTCCTGAACCTTTATTGTATTTAAATTTATTAGTAATTGGCCAAACTTCTTGCTATTTTTTTTTTTCCCTTCAGGGAAATACATTATTTGGCTGGCTGGGGAGAGGGAGCCACTGAGCACATCCCCAGCAGCCTTGGAGTCTTTGTGCTTCAGGAGCTGTTCCAGGTTATTGGTAGCTGATATAAAAGCAAAAACAACCATCCCTCTCTTTTTCCAACACTGTTCTGGATGCTTTTTCCCTAGCAGGGTGGAGCTCACCAGCAGCCACCAGTGTGCTGCTCTTCCAGCCCAGAAAGCCAGTCCCAGCATGGGCTGCAGGTGCAGGGAGGGGATTCTCCCCCCTGCTCCACTCTGAGACCCCCCTGGAGCTGCATCCAGTGCAGGAAGGATCTGGAGGTGCTGGGATGTGTCCAGGGAAGGGCCACGAGGATGCTCAGAGGCTGGAGCAGCTCTGAGCTTTGAGGTCCCTTCCAACCCTGACAATTCCATGATTCCCTAACCACTTGCTCCTCTGGATGAGAGCTTGTTCTGCACAAAAGATTAGGAAGAGCAGCATAAAATTCCTCATTTAGCTGTAGCTCATCTTGCTGAGCTCTTCTATAAATGGAGACTTTTCTTGTGCATGTATTATGTTGTTTTTCCAGATGCTTAGAGCTATCAGAATACCAGCCAGGCACTTTCTTCTCCCCCATCCCCTCCCTGACGTTGCATAGCTAAATTATTTCCACTATTTTATTTTGTTGTCATTCTATTGATGGGATGGATCTCCAATAATGGAAGAAAACAGGATTTTTAGATACACGGAGCTGCAACTTTTAAAGCCATTAGAGCTGTCAAGGGATTCTCTGTGAGTTGGGTGTAGCACTGAGAGCCTTTGTGTGACTTGAGTAGATTGCAAAGCTTTGGATGTTTTTTATTGCTAATTTTGTTTGCATATCTTATTTGGTTACTTTACAAAGCTCGAGTTTTGTTCCTTTGGATAAGTGAGGCCGGAGAAAAAATTCCCTCTTTCATGGTTTTCTCCTCTTTTGTGCATTCCCTTTGAGGTAACTTTCACTTGTGGCCAGAAAAATATAGCTGTGCTTTTCAAGCTCCTGTCTGTCATGCAGAGGAGGTTGAGCAGCGGTGCTGAGGAGCAGAGTGGTCCCAGTTGTGCCCAGTGCAGAGCTTTGCCAGCAGCTCTGCCACACCACGGCTACCAAGCAACCTCCTCACCCCCTGGCCTCTCAGAGGTGGGATCAAAGGAGAGGGCAGGCACAGGGCTGGGGTTTTGATGTCCTTTTGGCTGCTTCAAAGCCTGTCTGAAGCCAGATTTGGAAACATTAGCCTGTAATTTTACAGCAAACACAGCAAGACAACAAGGAGAGGCAGTGGCTGGGATATTTATGGAGGTAGCTTCACTCATCCTCTTCACCGTGCCCCTTGGTGTGTTTCTCAACATCCAAGGCATATTTTCTTCTCATTTCTGGCCTCTCTCTTTATCTGTCTTCAGCACAGGGAGGTGGGAGAAGGGTCTAGGCCAGCACCTGAGCTGGGTACTCAGCTTCAGTCGTGTGTTTATCCTGGTTTCTCACTGCTGGTGTTGGTGTTTGTCAACTTCAGCAGGTGACAGTGCAGTAGGGAAGTTCTGCAGAGATCCAGCTGTTTATTTTGAGGTTGTTTATCCCGAGTACAAGCAGGGATTGTCAACGTGCAAAAGAAAAGCAGTGGATGTGTGTGGGGCAGAATCTGCAGGGAAGGCCACTAGGTGACAGCAAGCAGCAGAAGCATGTTAATGTGAGGATGAAGAGCAGGAGAAGGTGAGGTTGTTCCAGCAGCATCCTCCACTAGGACCTTCCTCATCCAAGAGGAATATTGGGACAAACAAAGACACTAATTTAAAATGCTCTGCAGCCTGACCCAAACCCCTGCGTGTGACCTCGTTCCTCACAGCTTGTGGGGACCTGTGGAACTGGAAGGGATTCTGCCCAAGGCCTTGCTAATGATGAGATGATTTATTTAGTAATTTGGCTTCTGAGGAGGAAGAAAACCAGGCACTGAGACTGTTGANATGCAACCAGCACAGATAGAACAAAAAAGAGGTGTTTGGACTAGATGGAAGGCAAGATGCTCCCAGTGAGGACATCTAATCAGCAAAATGGGTTGCCCAGGGAGATTGTCCTTTCAAGCCCAGGCTGGATAAAACCCTGAGCAGTCTGGTCTGGCCTCACAGCTGACCCTGCCTTGAGCAGGGGGTAGGGCTGCAGAACTCCAGAGACCCTCCAGAGGCTCTTCATCCTGAATTAGCCAATAATACCCCTAGGTACAGATAATCCACACAATTATTCTGTGGCCTGTGGATTCTAACCAAAAATCCTACAGCAAAGAGAGTGATTACCTATGAATAGAAGGGAAATGTGGAGAATGAGATGACAACAACTTGAGAGGAGCTGAAAATCGTGGACTGAAACAGTTTTTTTCCATTTGGTATAAATCTTTAAATATTGCCTGATACTTGCAGTTTGATGCTACTGATCTGAACAGCAGCAGAAATTAAAGGGAGTTGTTTCTCATTTTGAAGAGTTTACCGGAGACTTAACAAGCTCAAATGCCTGTTTTAGTGAGAAATAAAAATACCCCTGAGATTTCTTTGGTATCAGGCAGCCTCAGAGCAATAAAAGCAGCCACTGGCTTTGGAGTTTGGTGTTAGACTGAAGCTTCTTGCAGGTGCTGTGTCCAAACGTACCCAGCAACTTGTTCAGCTCTGTTGTGCAAAAAAACACAAGTACTGCTATAAACATATTAAAATTGAATTTATTTTACAGCAGCTGAAGTTGAGATAGTGTGAAGATACTGCATGTTATTCATAACTAATTGGTATTAATGGTTGAAAATCTGAAGAATAAACCCAAACTTGCCTAATGAATCTAAAATATATGTGGTGCACTGGAGATGGTCTGAAAGGCAAATATGTGTCTTGTTGGGAACTGTGTGGTGTAAATATTCAGTAAAATAGTAGTACCTAACGATATAAAATGAATCTAGTTTTCTTATGCTCTTCCTTTATAGAAGTATTCTAATACTGGATGTGCATAAAGCTGCTCTTGCCTTTTATTTAGGTAGAAAATGGGTTTCTGGCCTCAAGTTGCCCCAGGGGAGGTTTAGTTAGGAGCTCTGAGGAACAATTTCTTCCCCTTGAGGGTTGTCCAGGCCTGTCCCAGGACTCCCTGTGATCCCTGGAGGGGTGTCCAAGCCGTGGTGCTGATGGACACGGGTCAGTGGTGCCCTGGCTGTGCTGGGGGAACAGTTGGACTCTGATTTAGAAGAGACCAAAAAGATTTGCTGACGATCCAGTGATTTTATGAGGTATTAATGATTTGGGTGCTCCCTAGAGTGAGCTGCAGCAACAATCCCTGCTTGGGCACAGCACAATATCTGAAACACAGTGTTGAGGGGAGTCTTGGTGTGGTGATAATTCAACAAGAGGGTGTTGTTGGATGTGCCAAGTGCCACGAGGTTTGTTTAGGCCAAGCTCAACCTTGGGCCTGCGCTAGGCCGCTGGTCCCGCCCTGCGCTAGGCCTCGGCTGCAAATTGGATCAACAGCCAGGGCCACTTTTTCAATATTATTACATTAACCCAAGTGGATTTTGATTGATAACCTAATATTCAACTAATGCAAAACATCAATCACGGCGAGTATATTAATTATTTAATATTGCAGCCTAATTCAGAAATCGATGTGCTGTGTGAGGGGAAGGGAGACTCGCTGTTCCCAGAAGACTTAAGACAGGGAATGATTTAAAAAAACAACATAAAAACAACAAAAAAATCCAACTAAATCCACCCCCCCCAACCCTGCTGTACTCTGGCGCGTTAGCTCGATACAAATCTTTATTCATTTGCCAATAATCTCTTCGCATTTTCCACTTCAGGAGCTTTTTTTATCAGTTTTGAGACCTATAATTGAATTAGGGCTGCTTTCAGCACAGGGCGAAAGGAGTTGCACAAATATTGATGAAGTCATGACAGGGCCAGCTCTGGAGACAGACCACTAACAGGGCAGGACCTCTTGGAGCCTGCTTCCCAACTAATTGAATTCTTTAAGGCCATTTAGCACCTCAAAAATAAGCGTGGGTGAGTATTTCTGTTTAAATATCATATGGATGCGAAGAATAAATATTTAAAAAAACACCCTAAAACACTGGTGTAAGGAAGCTGCATCTTTCTCCTTTTGCTTCATCATAGATTCAAATATACAAAGCTTTTTTTGGAAAGCTTTCTAAAGTTATAAATAGAAGCTTTCTGCCAAAAGCTTAACCTACAGTACAGGAAGATGCTAAAATGTGTAATTACCTGGAGCCTGGGCCAGTATTTCAGTCCAATTTGCTGTCTCACATTCTGCCTTCCCCAGCCTGTGGCAGAGGCTGCAGAGAGCAGAAGCTGTGGTCTCACGGGGTTTTAGAGGAACATAGTTGGGTTTTTTAGATCCTGTGGTTGGATATAGGTGGAATAATTTGTTGTAAAATGAAAGTTACAAAAAACAAATAACCAGAGTTGAAGATCTGATTGTCTGAAACCATTGTGGGTTGGTTTCTCCTGGTTTGCCCTGGTTCCTGCCCATCTAAGGAGCAGGTAGAACCAGTGGAAGCAGAAACCAGACTCCTGGTTCAGTGCCCTGGGGGGCTCCTTAATTTGTTTTACTTCAGGTTTCTTTTATCTTTATTTTTTACACAGCAGGATGTGTTAAAGATAAATTTTCCCTGTGCTTTTTTACATTTTTTTTTTCTCCATAATTTTCTTTTCAGCTGCCTTTGTGACATTACTTCTCATTTCTCTCTCTGCACATTTGTGTATATATATATATATATATATATATTTATATTTATATATTTATATTTTTTTTCAATCAAAGGCAAAGTTCCAGCCTGGTTGCCATGACCTATAGTTCCTGAGCTATTCATTCAGCCCATCACCCTTGTAATTGCTCACACAAGTTTGTTACTGAAGCAGCAGCAGAGCAGAACCTGAGCTGCTGAACACCACCATGATCTGCTCTCCTGGTTGATTATTTCCAGTAGGGATAGCAGGGATCATTACAGTGAAACTCTTGGGTTTTAGATGTGTCCTGCTGCAGTTCAAAGCAGTTTCATGGCAGGTAAAATGTGAGGGTTTGAAAGGATTCTGTGCATCAGGATAACTGATGGTGGGTGATTGAGCTGCTAAAAGCACCCATTTCAGGTGCTGGAGATGGCGTTGACATTTTGGAGTTAAACAAATCACTGTAGACAAGGGTTTAGCAACTATTTAGAACTTTTGTTCTTCTGTTACAGGGACTCTGGAAACATCAAAGCTGGATTAGAACATCTGGTAAGTTTTAATTTTCTCTTGAACATTTGCATCATCTTTGATATCTGCATTCCAAATGAACACTTTTTGAATGAGCTTTGAATACCTTGAATTGAGAAAGTCAACCATTTCCCAGAGGGTCAGCTTACTGTTATTATGTGAAGGCACTTCCATTTTCATTTATCTCCCCATTTCAAGGGAATTTTAATTTTTCTAAATTACTTTTTTTGATGTAGAGATGAAATAAAACGGGCTACAATCCTTGGATTGATGATTGCCTTAATTATAAACAAAAATTGTTTGGTGTGGGATTTTTGGCATATCCTGATCTGAAAACAGCAAACTTGTGATTAAAAAAAAAAAAAAAAAAAAAAAGAAAAAAAAGGTGCACACACACAATCAAATCTTGCATGCATAAATATGGTATGTTTTAGTAATTTGAAGTCTTTGAAAGAAGTGCACAGCTTTGTTTTTTCTTTTTTTTTCTCTTTGCTTTATGAATAATGTATGGACTTTAACTCCATTCAGGGCTGGGGTAGAAAAATAATAATTGAGATGCAAAATATTTGTGGTTTAAGTAAACCAATTGAAACCAGCAGCGATGGGCAGGCAGCCTTGGCTCTGAAAACCAATCAGCTGATCCAAAGTGGATAAAAAAGAAGAAAATACAATATTGTCACAAGGCTGCAGCTCCTCGAGCTGGGGATGGTAGTATCAGCAACCATCAGAACATGAAGTAGTTCAGCTGAGCTGCTTATTAAATCCCATTAAATCCAAATATTCACTACTAATATTCACTCTGATTGATGGTGGCACCTCAAACCTGTGCAGGAGGAGGCTCAGTGAGGGGGGTGGGTTGGACCAGGAGCAAACCTCCACGTTTGAGACTTTTTGTCTTTTATTTTTTTTTTTCTCCCACTCTGCTCTCTCATTTTCCCTCTGATCTTCCAACCTTTGTCCTGGGAAGGGGTGCTGGAGGAAATGAAGTGTTTCCTGAGGCACCCACAGATGGGAGCATTCCTGCTGGAAGCTGTTTGGCTTTCTCAGTGGTGTGTCAGACAAGTCCACAAAGACCTTCTGGCCTCCAGTCAACGATGGGGATGCTCCTCAGAAGAATTAAGCTGTGGTTTTCCTCCTTTAAATTGCTGCAGCTCCAAATAACTTGTTAAAAGTTTTTTTTTCATTGCAAGGGGAAAAAAAAAAGGAATTTTTGTATTGAGTTGGGTAGTTTATTATTTAACCCTTTCTCTTCAAAAGGGTGTTTTACAGTCCCTGTGGGGTCTGTGTGTTCTTGGTTGCTCTTGAGCAGCTTCTGCTACCCTGGTGTGTGGCTTTCACAGCAGCTGTTGAAAGCTTTGGTAAATATTTCACAAACACCTCTTTGGAAACACTCGATGCTTATCAACAGATGTTTTTTATAAACAAAAATATTTTCTTTGTGGCCTGGAGCAGTTCCCAGCAGGTCCAGGTGCCTGTTTCTCATGGGCAGGCAGAGAAGAAGGGTTGGCTGGAGGGTCTGGCTGACCATGCCCCACTCCCTGCTCACCACCAGCTACCTCTGCACAGAAGCATCTTTAATTTTTAGCTAGTTAAGAAAGGAAAATCTTCTAAGCAGAGAGGAATTGGGTTGTCCAGGGCTGGCCCAGGTGGAATCCCTGTGATGCCTGGAGGGGTTTCCAAGCTGTGGAGCTGAGGGGGGCAGTGGTGCCCTGGCAGTGCTGGGGGAACAGTTGGACTCTGATCTGAAAGCTCTGCCAACCCAAACCATTCAGTGATTCCAACAGTTATTTCCTGGGTATCAGTTTTTCTGTTGGAGCTGCTTTCAGTGCCCAGCTTCTCCCTGAATTTCCCCCTGGCTGAGTTTCAGGCTTGTGGTGATTACAGCTCCCTGGTCCTACTGTGGCTACTGGACAGCAGTGTCTAATAGAATTGCTGGCTTTCTAATCAGCTATAAAACCAAGCAGCCAATTATTTGTGCTCACAAACAATTAATTAACACTCTTAATATGAGTAATTATGTTTATCTTGCTATCCTGGCAGAATTCCATGCTGGCCAATTACACGCTGTGAGTCTCAATTCTCCCTTATTGGAGAAGTGTCTGGCTGAATGGATGGCTGGGATTTTCCTTAGTGAAATGGTGGTGAATGGAAAGCAAGATTATTTATTTCTTTGGTTTAGATGCTGCTTTTTCCCTTGTCCTTTCATAAAACCTGAAAAAATCCTAGAAATGTTGGGGTTGGAGGGGAGCTCCAGAGCTCATCCAGTCCAACCCCTGCAGGGAGCAGGGACATTGCACCTAGAGCAGGGTGCTCAGAGCCCCATCCAGCCAAGGATGGGGCTGCCCCCACCTCTCTGGCCACCCTGGGCCAGGGTCTCCCCACCCTCCTGGGGAAGAAATTCATCCTCATGGCTGAGCTGAATCCACTCAGCTCTAGTTTGGATCCATCCCCTCCAGACCTGGCACTGCCCCACAGCCTCAAAAGTCCCTCCCCAGCTTCCCTGCATGCAGCTCTCCACTCCCCAGAGTGGAGCAGAGAGATATTTGAATTACCTCTGATTATTCAGAGTAGAAATATTCCTATTTAAGCAGATAAATGCTGAATTCTGCTGTTGGATTCTTTTCCTGAGCCAAAAATGATTTGCCTTGCATGAGGTTACAACTGCCACCCCTGCATTCTCTGAGGGAAATGAACGTGGTGAACCTGGAGGTGGCACAGATGTGTCCCTCAAATAACCATCTGATTAGAAGGAAATTAAACTTTTATATAACTTAAAAAAATATTTAAGGATCTTAAATGTCAGTTGTACTTAACATATGGAGTGTCAGTGATGGTTTTCATCACGTTCTCCCTAAGCCACTGAGAAATGCAGTCCCCAGAGCTCATGAAATGGTTTATGTGCCTCACACTCTCGTGGGAATTGGGAACTGAAAGAGCACCACCCAGAGCAGGGGATGGGGAATGTTTTGTGCCACATCCCTGGCACCATCACACGTGAGGCTGGAGGGTGCCCTGAGCACCCTGCTCTAGTTGCAGATGCCAGGGACAAACAGCCCTTGGACTCTCACCCTCTTTGAAGCAGCAACTGACCATCTATTGGGAATCTTTTGGAGGGCTTTGGATCAGCTTCATATCAGGAAGGATATAAAGGATTTGTGGCCACCCTGTTGTGTGAATATGTATGAAATTAGGACCCACACACCACTTCTATTTGTTCCTGGGTGTTCATGCTCCAGTCAGGAATCAAACACCTCTGGACTCTGCTCTTCTGCTGTCAGTGGGAGAACATCCAAAGGCAGTCGAGGCTCCGTCGCTGCACCAGCCACGACTTCCACTAAACTTCGTCTAGAAGAACAAAGTTTCTAAACTTTATTTAGAAGAACAAAGTTTCCTCTCGTCCCTTTCTCTCCACATAAAACACCCCAGCTCCTTTCATCTCTTTATTAACAAGTAAACTTTGATCATTTGCATCTAATAACCTCCCAGAGGTGGCTTCCCATCGGCGCCTCCCTCCCCGAGCCGAGTTTTGGTGACAGGGACTCCGTTTCGTTTTGAGTTTTGTTGGTTTGTTGTTTGTTTTTTTTTCCAGGTGGCTTTTGCACTTCGAATTCTTTCTGTTTGCCTCAGTGCTCTTTATTCACTCAGTAAATTTGTTTGGTTTCTCTTCCCCACTGTAATGTTTGGCACGGCAGCCGGTTAGGTCGAGCCGAAGTAACTAAGGCCGTAAACCAGACGGAGCATCATTTCCTTTGGCATCTGCATAAAACAACCCCCCCACCACCCCCAACCCACCCCAAACCCCTGTGTCTGGTGGCTGTTGTTTCCAATTGCAGCGGTGGTTTGTAGGCAATTGGAGTAATTTGATCGTGGCTGATGAAAAGCTGACAAGATTTCCACAGCGCCCCGGTAGATGAAAGCAGCGTGAAAGCAGAGGTTAATCTGCAAACAGATTTCCATGCTTATTACTCTAATGATTCCATCACATTTGATGTCGCCGGGCTGCGAGGCGGCTCTCGGCAGCAACAGTGTGCTCCAGTTTGATCTCTCTACTCATTAAATGATGTAGTAATTTGAGTGACCTCTGACCGCCCGCGTAGCTACTCGTAATTGCATGGCGTGCTGCTGGGGGGGGGGGGGGGGAGAGAAACCCCCAAGTATTCATCCCAGTCCGAGAGAGAGGGAAAAAAAAAGGAGCCCCTAACAAAAGAAATATTGCATTAATTTTCAAATGATGATATTACATTTAGTGCCTGGGCCCCATATATCACCATCTGAAACCTGCTCAGTTACTCTCTGCGCTTAATCTTAATGGTATCTGTGGATGTCAAGGGCACGGAGGAAATTAAATCGGAAAGTGCAGATAGACCTAAGAAGACATTATCTCTTGATGATTGCAGTTTTGATAGGTATTTCAGTGAATTTCATTTTCGCAGAATGCTGGAAGATGAGTTAGCCACCAGATTTTCTCATTTTTCTTCGGGGTGATTTATGTGAGTTGAGTATAAAACTTTTTATGGGAGCGCGGCGCTGGAAGATGAGAGGTAAATTAATGCACTGGGTTTCCATCTCGCCTCCCTGCCCGATTGTCACAGCTCTACATACCTAATGGTCCCCATCATTATTCAGGGTTGTTTACATTCAAAATATGTAATGAAATCTGTTCAGAATAATGAGGGAAATAAAAGTTTAGGAAATTGTAAAGGTCATGAAGTTTGAGAAATGAGGCGATGCTCCCAAAATAACATTTAGGCAATATAAATTACATTATTATGCACCAACTCTGCCTCATAGAGACATGAAGATAAAGTGCTTTCGACTAGTAAAATGCTGTTAGTGCTCTCTGAAGTATGAGGATGTGTAAAATGTTGCTGATTTCATATTCTGGTTTTGTGCATATTGTGGGGGGGGGGGGGGGGAGAAAAAAAATGCATAAAGAAGTTTATGGAGTAACGGGAGCTGCTTCGCCATCAGCCACGAGGTGAAAAGCATCTCCTAGGAGGGTTTCTCTCAAGCAAACAAACCTTGCCACATCAGCCTGATTAATTATTAATCTGATTATCGAGGCCTTGGCCAAATTCATCTTTTTAGGGGCTTCTTTCCCCTCCTCCTTTCAGGATTTTAGAGGAAGATCTTGGGTGTGTTTTTGATGAGATGCGCTGGAGGGGAATCTCGGGCTCAGGGAAGGGTAGGGAACAGCACAGTGCTGGAGAGCAGCACAAATTTATTAGTTCCTCTATAAAATATAAAGCTCTGCACCCTGATCTTTTGCAGGTACAAATAATTATCATTTCCCTTACAAATTTTATTTATTCATCCAAAAAAAGCGTGAAAAATCCAAGTGATTTGGTTGCAAAAGTTGAAAAATGCAGTATTTCTTCCTCAAAAGCAGCATCCCAAAAGCACGACAAATCCAAATAATTGGGTTGGGAAAGTTGAGGTGAAAAACACCTGGAAAGCACACAGAGGGAGGTGGGTTTGAGCTCTGGATTTGAGAGAGCAAAGAGCAAACTCTTCATGGGGTGTAGCATTGGTTGGGCTCACATTAAACCCTCTGAGCTTAGCACAACACCTGCCAGAATATTCAATTCCTTTGACACAGAGTCTTCTTCACTGTGATATTTGGGATACTTGAACCAACCTCTTTTGGGGTGAAAATAAAGCAGGAATTTAGTTATAAACTCCTTTTTTTACTGAGCCTGTGATACCTGTCGCTGTCTGCTCCTTCCTTTTTACTCATCCCACCTTCAGCTCTAGCTGCTCTAAGAATCTTTTAATTCCCAAACCTCAATAACATGGATTTATCTGATGCTATTTCTTTTAATTTAATTTTTTTTGTTAACATCGTGCAGCAGGAATTGATATAAGTGGTAAAAAACAAATGGAAATCCTCTTTTTAGCAGAAGAATCCATAATAGGAATCAGGGTTATGGTTTTAAACCCTTGAAATTCATTTCTACCTTTCCTTGAAAGGCTTTGTTTTCCCTGCTCCAGTTCAGCTCCAAGGATCTGCAATCCCAGGCGTTTTTCCAGGGCTAAATTAGCAAATGGATGAGTCTGTAAAATAATGACCAGGTGAAGATGTTGCTGCAAAAAAGTCTCTGTTCTGGCAACTCCTCTTTAGCCACCCGTTGGCTTTCTGCAGGTGGTTGCCACTGCTTTTGCATGAAAATGGGAGCAGAACAGTAAATAAAGAGTGGATGGTAATTTTTTATATCATTTAGTGTGTATCTGGCTTCAGCATTATCTTTATTTTCTTTTTTATTAGAGAAGTCACTCAGAGTTTATGGCTGAATGCAACATTTTCAGTCATTTTTCCTCCTTAAAAGAGCTGGATTTGCTGATTTTATTTTTCAAAATCTTATTTCCAGCTCTATTTCTGGGGGCTAGTTAATCCATTTTCTCTCTCTGCTTCCAGAACACATTTTCCTTGCTTTTTTTTTTTTTTTTTCCTCAGGAATTTTCAGTGCAATGAATGCTTTTAAAGGAGCAACATGGAAAATGATGTGAACACCACAGCAAAACCAGCTCCCTACAGCTGAACTCTGCAGGCTCCTTGCCTCCTGCTTTTGATTTGGATCCAGGAGCTGCTGTTCCCTCTTTTTCCAATTTTTATTTGGCACTGGTCTGAAATCAGGTGCAGTTTTGAGTGTCACCATTCCCTGGAGGAGCTGGGGAAAGCATCTCTGGGAAGAAAACTCTGCTGGAGTGGAGTGTGTGTGTGGGGGGGGGAATCTGTGGCTCCATTTAAATCCAGATGCTTTAGTGGCCACTTATGGGTGATGGAAGGAAAAGTCCTGATGAGTTTAGGGGCAAGAAAATGAGTTTTCCCCTCAGATCTCACTTTTGGATGGAAATTTAGGTGGAAAAGCAGCACTTAGTCAAAATATTCCTTTGTGTTTTAACAGAAAATTAACATTTCAGCTCTGTGCCTGGGACTGCAGCATTCCACCAACACCTTTGCATCTGCTTTCTGTGGCCTTTACATACATTAAAGGGGAAAAAAAAGGCTTTTCTGGCTCCTATTTTATTTTTGGGATAATGATTGCCCTTTCCTAGTTAGCAGCTTGCCAGTGCTACCTTCTTTTTGTGTGTGTGTCACCATCTGTTTGATGGGCAGGTATCCCTGTTATTCCAACCTTTACAGGGCTTTTTCTCCCCTAATAATGCATGGATATTGTGCTTTGATAATTGCCCAGGTCTGATTTAAGAGCAGCATGGGTGTTATGCTGCATTTTATCTTGGAATGTTGCAGTGATTTGCATTAAACTGCAGCCAGTGCATTGTTGGAGGTCTGTAGAAGGTATAAAATCCTTAGGAGATGGGCAGTAAAAAATGATTCTTGAGCTTAAACTGTTCTCTGCTCCTGTTCAGGTTGTTTATCTAATGTAAGAAATGACAGGGATTTTGCAATAAAATAATATTTCTCCTTATCTATCATTGTCTTTGGCTTTCTCAGAGACTAAACAGCCTGACAATTCACTTTTTTTCCTTCCCCAATTTCATCTCCCACACCTACTAGTCCTGTAAAGCTGCTCTGTTGCTGGAATAATTGTTGTGTTTCACTTTTGGCTGCTCAATGAAAACAAAATTTCTCCTTTCTCCATTGTGTGGAACAGACAGAAAGTTGTGAGCAGGCAGCAAACTGGGGAAAATCTTATTTATAAAGCAACCAGCACTGGTGCATCTCTCCCCAGGTCCAATTTCCAGCTTTTTAAAATACATTTCCTCACAGTTTCTTCAATATTTAGGTGTTTTAACAGGTACCTCTCAGGGCAGGGCACTGGTCCTCCCATAGCCTGCACCTGAGGGGATCAGTGATTGATTTTAGCAGAGAAGAAACACTGACTTAGACAGAAATAGTGTTTTAACATCCAATCCTTTAAGCTGATTTATGTCTGAAAAGGTAGAGGTTTAATTCAAAGAGGGACAGATCTGCTTATTAGGTTTCTGGGTGATTAATTCCTATTAGAAATTTTCTCTGGGATTTTTTTTTTGCCTGTATTTAATGTGAAAAACTGTTCCTTTATCAATTTTGAATTCATTCTGTTTGCTCTGGCTCGTGTAAAAAAAGGCAACAATTACAAATTCTCTATTTCCTTTTAGTTTTCCCTTTTTTCTATATATTTTATGCTCCTGTGAGGAGTTCTTCTCCAACTCAAGTTCTTCATTTTCAGTTTATTTGATAATATTTTTTCCACCTAATGAAGAGTAAATGACTGAAAAGGAATCCAACCACTCCTTTGCTGAACAACCCTGCATATTTCTTTTTTTTTTTTCCCCTAAATATGATCAAACTCCATTTCCAAGACAGCTGGGGTTAAAGCTTTTTGCTCTTTTCCTGCTGAGATAGATGTGCTGGAGCTGTGCTGTCTAATTTTTCAGGTGAAGGCAGTGCCCTGACTTAGAGAATATATTAAAATGAAATTACTGATCTGTCCCCTTGGTTTAATTTTTGTCATTTCTCCCAACTAACCACAGCCCTGTGTTTTCAGGCTGGTTTGGCTTAAGCATGTACAAGCAGAACCTCTGGATGAGGTTTAATCTTATTTTTCTCAATCCAAAATCGTGCACAGCAGGAAGAGCTTTAAAAATCTAGTAGCTGAATTGAAATTTTTTGTTTCAAACCCATTAATTCCTTGGGTAAAATTTAAAGAGCAACTGAATGTTTGGAAGGCAAAACACTGGAGCTGCTCCCAAAAAAACCCACATCACTTGCTGCCTGGAGCTACCAGTGCCAAGCAACTTGTGTGTGGGGTTTTTTTCCCCAATAAGCACCACATTTCAAGTGAGGAGATGCAGTTTTTAGTGCAGCTTTATTAAAAAAAAGGCACTATTTAAAATCAATAACTGCCTTGCAGCAGCACATCCTGTGAAGAAATGTGAGGGAAGAAGGATGTGCCCTCCTAAAATAACTTGCATTAAAAATGCAGTGCATATAATACTTTTTTTTGCTTGAGATATTAATGGCAATAGTTAATCACAGGGATATTTCTGGTTTAGGGCATCCAGTAGAATACCCCAGTTTTCCACAGGGCAATTCCAGGGATGCTTGTGCCTTTTATCCTGTCCCTGGTAGAGAATTCCCTCCTTGCTTCTACAGATACTGGGCACCCCCATCAGCTGGCACTAGGGCTACTCAGTAATCTTCTTTTTTTCCACTTTTCCCTCAGTGTTCTCCTGCAGACAGAATCCGAGGGGTTATTTTGCACCCTGTGCTCAACACCACTCCAGTGTTGCTTCCTACACCAATTATTGCACCATTTTTAAGCTTCCTGAGGGTCTTTCTGAGTTTTGTCACTTAATGGGCTTCTCAATCAATACTTAGCTCCAGCACTTGGCCTTTTCACCACTGCTCAGGGCTTTTTGAGGGGCTAATTGTGATTTATTTTATTTTTTTTTAAGCTGAATTCATCCTCCTCTGTTTTCTCAGAGCTGTGGCATCACCCACAGCTGCTTTCTGGAGCCAGTGTCCAAGAACCCTTCATCCCTTGCTTGTGCAAGGCATATTTTGGGTGGTATTGTATATTATCAATAGATTATTGATGATTTTTGGCACCTATACCACCTTCTTCTCTGTGGTTTCCAGTGCCCATGGAGCAGCTGAGTATCAATTCTAGGGCTGTGGTCAGGGCAGAGCAGTTTCCAGTGGGATATTGCTGAGAAGAAGGGTCTCAGTCTGTCCTGCCAAAATTGAAATGTTTTAGGGTTGGGGATTTTTGTTCAACCTGAAGTTGCCACAGGAACAGCAAAACCACAATCCCAAGGATGGGTTTGCTGAAACTTGGGAAGTTGGGTGAGTTTGTTGTGGGTGGAAAGCAGATCTTTGTCTTCCTGTCCTTTCTTTCCTCTGCTGATGTATTTAATACACCAAAACATATTTTAATAATTAGTTCATTCCAAGAGAAAGAAATTCCAAGGTATTTTTGCAATAAATGTCAAGATGATTGATAGATCATCAAGAGTCAAAAGAATAAATTTTACCCAATAATTTGGGGTTTCTGCAAAAACCTGGCAAAACTCTAACCTACAACTGTTAGATCTCTGCACCTCTAAAATCTGGATCTTCATTTAATCCTCCTTTTTCAGTCTGCAGATGGTATTTTAGAGTAATATGACTCCAGTCCTGCTGTGAAAATCTATGCACACTGTGCCATCTGAGATGTCTCTGGCTAAGGAGATGTTGAGCCAAGCTACAGAGCTTCATCAGCTGGGATATTCATAATGAAGAGCTTTGCCCAATTACCTTGATTAGCATTTGTATGGGAAATGGGGTGAAACTGGAAGGGTGCAGGTTATCAGAAGAAGAATTTTTAAAGCTCAGCAGTGACAGCAAAAAAAATCCCGTGGTGTTTGGTTTTTAGTGCAGAGCAGAAACCTCCCAAAGTTCTCAGATGCTTAGAGAAATAATCAACTTCTGAACTCCATGACAAATGTGGTTTGTGTATAAATTTAACTGTGAAAACGTTTGAGTGGCTTCAGAATTAGAGGGGTGGCAAGCACATTGGACACAGTAAAACATCACTTGGAATAATTAGCATAGTGGGTTCACAGCCAACAATATGCTCCTCAACCCAACAGATGTGAGGAAATACCTTAAGGAGAGCAGGGGAACAAAAATCCCAATAGATAATGGGGAAAAGTGTGAAAAACTCACCATAATAATCATCTTAACAGCAGATTTGGAACATGCTTCTGTAGCTTCATGTTTTAGTGTAATAGGGTCACCCAGGGAGGATTTGCAGGTGGAGAACTGAGGAAGGAGCTGGAGATGAACCTCACCCTGGAATGGATGCTGGAGAGGGGCTCAGGTTGGTCAGGTTGCCACAGCTCTGCCTAATGGGGATGGTGTTTTCTGCCAGGTTGTATCTCCCAAGCTGAGAGTGCTCCTGGAAGCTTCTTGGGGTGACCCCACCTAGCCTTGCACCCCAAGATCCAACCCTGATGGAGCTTTCCTTGTCTTTTCAGACTCCTGCTGAACAGGCCAAAGCTCGGTTACAGCTGGTTCTTGAGGCAGCTGGTAAGTGTTGCTGTTCTCACTAGGATTCTAATAATCAAAAAGCTTTTAAACTTACTTAAATTCAGTGAATCCCTATAAGGAGACAAAAAATATGTTTTTTTTTTTGTGCTCAAACTCAATGCGTTTGTCCTCTTGCTGCTATTGAGTCTGTGCTCTCAAAAATTTGGGTTTATTTCTGCATTTTTTAGCACTGAATTATTCTCTGTGTGTGTATTTATATTTATTTGAAGTGGTAGCTGGAACATGTACTGAGTGTTGCAAAAGGCACTGTGAAAAAGCTGAACTGCATATTGGTTCTCTAGTCTGGCACCAGTAAGGGGAAGGCAAGGTGTTTGTCTTCTTAACTACTTTTAATTTGGGATTCATTAATTATTAATTATTTAATTATTATTATTAAATAGAAGTAAAAATCTGAGAAATCCTCCAGTTTGATGGAAGGTCTAAAACTCATAAGAACTTGTTACTCAGAGGTGCAGGATTTTAGGGGTGGTAGGTCCAGTGGCCAATTCATTGACCTCAGCAGAGAGTGTAGATGTTTAGTATCTCATTTTTAGAATCTAACTTGGATATTAATTTAAGAAATAACTGATCTCTCTGCAAGACAAGAAGAAATAGCAAATAGTAAACCAGGCTCTTTTAAGCTGGATTTATTTATTGACTTTTTTTTTTTTTTTTTGCCTAGTGCATTTTGTGGGTGGGAATTGCAGTATCATTGTGGGAGAGATGGTAAAATAAAATCAGAATTTTCCCCTGTATTTGTGAGGGGAAGATGGCCACTGATATGCAGATCATACAGTGCTGTCAAGAAGTTTTGTGTCCAAGTCCTGCCTTCCTGCTCTCCTATGTGCTTTGTTAAATAATTTTTGCCTTTGTTGAATAATTTTTGCCTTTGTTGGTGTGGATGAACTGTCAGCATCTTTGTTCTCACTGAACAGGGAAATACTGGAAGATCTTGAAGCAGGTAAGTGTTTAAAACTCGAATTTTGACAGGCAGCTGATGTGTGATTTACACAGAGCTGTGGTTCAGTGGAAGTTGTTGGTGTTGGCTGGAAATGTGTATTTATTTCTTTTCCCTTCTCGAGGTAGGAGAGAGGCTTTTCAGCATCCAATATCCCAGCAACTTGCCACGTCTGAGCAGATGTTAAGCAGGCAGTAGTTGAATGTTAATTTTGAGAGGGTGCTACGTTTAAGCCTATCTGAAGTACGTTGCATGTGGGCCTTCCAGACTTAGCTACAATGCTTTGTCTCTGGGGAGAATTTTCAAGCTAAACCTCTTTCTTTTTTGTCACTCTATATGGACTCTCTCAAGTCAGTATAAAGCAGATCATCCCTAGGCTAAAGCTCCTTCAGCTTTTGTTATTGGGCTCTGTAGACCTGTAATTAGGCCTCCTGGCAGGCCTTGCAGGCCGGTTAATGGTCATATGGAGTTTCTATGAGGCAGCCTGGCTTTGTTTAAAGCCTTGGTGGGGATGACTTTCTGGGTCACTTCCTACCAGGCCGGGCCTTTGTGCCCGTGCCCCACGGGCTGCCAGGGAGCAGGTTCCCTTGACCATCGCCGGCCCGCTCCGCGGCCTACAATCTACCCGCCTAATCCCCAGTGTCAACAGAGGATTTAGCTCAGCTTCTGTCACTTACAGTTGCCAAACCACTTGGGTGTCTGTGATTTCTTTCCCAGACTTCATTACCAAAAGATTGGAGCTGGTGGGGGGGTTTGTGGGGAGAAGCAGGGAAAGATGTGAGGGGGGGTGCAGGGAACGTTTCCTCGCTCGATTTTCAGGGAGAAGTTTGCCCCGTGCCAGAGCTGCCTCAATAAAGACAAACTTCCCAGCAAAGATCAAAACTTGCAGGCTGGTTAGCACCAGATTTATAATTTACATCATAAATTACCACACGGTAGCTGTGGTTTCCTCCTCAAGATTAAAATAAGGCTGAATATTCCATAGTGTAAATGTACGGATATGAAATCACACGTGGACGTTCCAAATTATCAATATTGCTGCTCCACCAAAGGAGCCTGAAAGTTGTTTGGTTTGCTTTTTTTTCCTCCTCTATTTTACTATGGTGCTAAGCAGAAATTTCTTACCCTCCATATAAAGACGATGACAAAAGGCAATTGATCTGGATTTTCAAAGGTCCAGAGTTGAAATAAGTGACTGATCTATTTTTGGAATCTGCATTTCAATCTATCACTGAAAGAACACTCAAGAATAGGGCACTTTTGTGCAAAGAATTCCTGACAGGGTTTATTTAAAGGAGACCTCAGAATTGAGGCACCACTGTGATATTAGCAATACCAGGCAAAAATTGGGCAATACATATCATAAGCACTTAATAATTATCAGCTCCCTTTGGCAGCAGCTCTGGATATTGGATATTTCACTCATTATCTTTGAATTAGATGATCAGATCTCTCCCTTTAATTTTGTCCCACGCAGCTTTATTATATTTTACATACTCCTTAAAATCACTGGATGTAACAAGTGCTTTGGCCTTAGGGGTTGTATAAATGGAAGTGTTTTATAACACTTACTGCGTGTTTATTAAATCTTCCTGTTACAACACATGCTGTGGGGAGAAAAAAACCTAATTTAAAATCAGTGCCTGGTAAATAGTCCAATATTCTCTATTTTCTGGTATCAAAATGGCTCATAACAGATGTGGCTGAAAGGACCACATACGTAGACTGTATGATTTTAGTCTGGTGGAACTAATAGGATCACTTGCTACTTCATAGATCCTTGCTTTTCTTTTACTTTAATAAAAACTGTTTAGTTAAATAGGATGGCCTCTGTTTGGCTCTTTTCTAGCTATGCAAAGCAGTAAGGCAGGCAGGTGGCAACGAGTATGAAAAATTCCCTTTTATTGGTGCTAGTTTTGAGATGCCAGGTTTATAAAATGCTGCTGGATTTCTCGTTTTGATCACAGCTTAGTTTTCATTTTGCTCCCTGTGTTCTTTCCTCCATGGCCTTGGTTTGAATTTCTAATTATTATTTGATGGAAGAAATCATAGAAGAGATCTGTGGGGAGAGGAAGGGGGGTTGGTTCTCTCTGTCTAAAAACTACCAACCCTAGTGGGAGTTCTGATCTGTAGTGAGGTTGCAGCAGTCTCAAGTTTTTGGTTTCCTGCCTCAGGTCTTCCAGAAATAAACAAGAATTACACTTACAAGGAAACAAATGGACTCAAGCTGTTCTGGGGAGGTTGAGGTTGGAGCTGAGGGACAATTTATTCCCCTGGAGGGTTGTCCAGGGCTGTCTCAGGCTGCCCAGGGCAGGGGTGCAGTCCCTGTGAGCCCTGGAGGGGTTTCCAAGCCATGGAGCTGTGGTGCTGAGGGACACAGGGCAGTGGTGCCCTAGTGATGGTTGAACTCCATGATCTTAAAAAGTCTTTTCCACCCAAAATGATTCTTTGAAATGTCTATCACATCCTCCACAGACTCTCTGCTGCCACCTGATGTCCTGAGTTCTCTGTCTTGCCACAGTTGTGGAGTAAAAAGTTGTGTGCATCTCCACAGCTCCACAACAGGAGGATCTTTTCTGCTCTTCAGGGCACTCCATGAGCTCATCCTTTCCATGAGGACCTGGACATTTATTCTTCCAGCTGTGATCTTCTCCCCGTGCTCTACAGATCATTCACAACTCTCTGCTGGTGAAATGCTTTATTTATTAGTTGCTTTCATCTGCTCTGATTTTTTTCAGACAGGTGGAGCAAGTTTGAACTCACCTGGATGGCTTCGTAGCCATTCTGCAGTGCTTACAGTTGGGCAGTAAATAGATTTCTTCATACATTGCTTGCTCTGAATTTGTTGGCAGAGCTACATAAGCTCATTAGAGTACTAAAAAATTAATACTTTCCGCATGCAAAGCAACAACTACATATAAAAGAGTCATTACTCCAAGTAATTACTTGTTATTAACATATTAATGGTCTTGTACTTACAGAGTAGGGGATACAAAGTGCAGCTGGTTTGTGTCATTGGAGAGCAAAGAAAACAATTGATTAATCAATAATTAATTCAGTTTCATTTTCACTATTGGCTGAGGAAAAAAAAATTTAGCTTAAATTTGGGTAAAGAATAAAATGTTAAAAATAAAATTACTCAGATTTTGTAGTTTATAACCCATCTGAAAGCCATTCACTTCGTGAGCCTCTCTTAGGTTCTGACAAGAGATGAAAAACAAATAAAATGCTTAGAAAAATTAGTATAGAATGTATTTTTTTTCCCCTAATTTAAGAAGCCAAATGGTAGCTGCTAATGCAGCGATGGCCCTGATGCAAAACAGAGCCTGTAATTAGACTTTACAGCAACTTTATTAGTTAATGAACATTTATTGCTTTTAGAAATAATTCTAAAGCTTTTAGAATTTCTGTTGGTGGTTTTTTTTTGTCAGATTTTTATCTGAAGAAACAAAAGTCTCTCAGCCTTACATCATAACTAATGGGGTTTCAGGAATATTGTAGCATATGGTATACGTGATTTTGATGCAAATATGTGTGCTAATTATGTGCAGATGAATCTTTCAGTCCCTCTATTGATCTTAAGTCAAAGGCAATTTTTCAGTTAGCTTCAGTTTTATATCAATTCCTATTTAGCAACTTTGCCTGCTAATTTAATTACACACTGTTTTGGCTGTGGAAACCATATGTGGTGGTGCAGCTAGTTTCTGTTCCAGCAGCTCTTGGGGGAAATGGGACATATTAATATTAAGAATCAAATGCTCCTTGCTCATATTTTACCCTCTCTGTCCTCTCCTCAGAGGCTCCTGCTGCTGTCTGGGTGGTCGTCAGCTCATTAATTGGAATGAGGGCCCCTGAGATCCCGTGTGGCAACACCCCCCAGAATCCTTTGGATGCTCCTTCACCACCCAGGGTGACCCCAGGGAGTGTTTGGCTGGATTTTGTGGAGTCAATGCCCAGGAAAAAGCTTCTGAGCTCTCTTTGGCTCGGGCTGGTGGGCACGAGCTGTGTGCTTGAAATGTTTGGGGCTTCTCCAGCTGATTTCCAGCTCTGGAGCCTGTCAGGATCCCTTGCTCAGCTCGTGGGAAGGAATGAAAATGTCCTTGCTCCTCCTGCACCACGTTCTGAGCATGGAGGTAGTTCTTGGAAGCCTTGCTCGTGCCATTTCCAAGGCACCTAGAAATGAAAAGATGAGCACTCCCTGGTTATCAGTGGATTTGGGATCACAGTGCCCCTTTGAGGGGGAGCAACACTTCTGGGGGCTTTCAGTGGCTTACCATGGGTGGTTTGTGGTGGAGCAGGATGGAGCCGTGTCCCACAGCTTGGTCTCACTTGTGACAGAATCCTGCCAAGCTCCAGGCTGATATGGGGAGGTGTAATTAGTGCCCTGCCTGCTCTTCTGAACTGGGAGAGAGTGTCAGGGTTGGCACGTTGCTAGGTGTGAAGCAGAGGCACTGAACTGCAGCTGCAGAGTTAGTTTTCATCCTCTTGGAGTGTATCTCACCAAAAAAAAAAGAGGAATATTTCTGCTTCTGTCATTGCTGCTCCACAAAATGCCCTAAATTTAAGAGTTTGATGGGGGAAGCCATGGACTGTGCAGTGGAGGCACCTCAGGGCATTGCCACTGGTGCTCTGGGGGTTGGAATTGCTCTCTCCACACTGGCCATCCTCCTCTGGTAGCACTCCAGGGGGAGCTGGGCAGGAGGAGGAGGTGGGAAGTTGGACAGCAGCAGGGCTGTGACAATGCTGGGGACAGCTCCTCAACACAGCCCCAGTTCTCTCAGGGACACTGGGAAAACTCTGCACAGTTTGCATCAATCTGGTGCAGCAACTGGAGCTCAAAACTTGCCATTTTTGTGCTTTTCACACTCGTCCTTCCAGGGAAACCTGAAATAAAAGCACTTTGCACTCATCCAGCACCTGAAGATCTTGTTTCACACCAACACCACCTTGTAAATCATAGATATTCATTTTATTTTTCGCTTGAATCCAGAATAATCTTTGCTGTGGGTGATAAAATTCGTGGTTTACAGTTCCTGCAAGAATATTTATCACAAGTTGCTGCCAAGGGGGGAGACCTAAGTGTGCCATTTTCTCCAAGTGCTTTCCTTTGCTCGTGTTTTCTTTGTTGACCCAAATGAATGAAATTAGAACAAACAATCTCCGAGTCATTTGTAATCAAGCCCTGATTAATGGACTTTGGTTTCACAGCCATTATTCATTCAAGAACACCTGATATCCTTCCCATAAACAAATTGTGTTTGTCCAAATTAAGAAATTAAATGAAGCATTTGATGAGTTTATGATTGACCCTTCTAACTCCGAGCCCATTACTCACTGTCGTTATCATCCAGAACTCCCTGACTAATGTGGTGTCTGGAGAAGCATGTGGATTTATTATGATTCCTGATTAATGCCTCTGTGAGCCCAGAGATTGTAATAATTTGGTGATTTTCATTTTAGGAGGCGCTGAAGACTTTCATCTGTGATGAAATGTGCTCGTGTCCCATTAGATTTAGAGCTGATTATGAGGTGCTGACTGAATAGATCTCAAACTAGACTGCTGGGTGTTTGTGCAGAGGCTCCCCCCACTCTCTGCTGCTGCCTTCGTGGTAATTTGGGGGCTTTGGGGTGGTTTTTTGGTGGTTTTTACTGAAGGTGATCACCTAGCAGGTCTGAATAAGGATGATCACCTATAATTTAATAGGAACTTCTGTTGAGTTCTCTTAGTAATGAGACTAACAGGAAAAAATTCTATTCAGATAGAATTCATCTTAGTTTTTATTGGCCACTGTTTATTGGCCACTGTTTATTGGCCACTGTTTATTGGCCATTGTTTATTGGCCACTGTTTATTGGCCACTGTTTATTGGCCATTGTTTATTGGTCACTGTTCATTGGCCACCGTTTATTGGTCACTGTTTTCGACCAGTTTATTACTCATACTTTGTTTTACCAAACTGCAATATCTCTTTTTTTTTTTAGAGGATGTACTAGGGGTGTGTGATGACTTATTTTGAAAGGATATTCTATGATAATACTTTTCTACCTGTAGTAATGCTCTTGAAAAGCAGACTGATGCTTTCTGTAATAAGAAGATGGACTTTTTCTCACCAAGACTATTATTTTCTTTTCTGAGGTGTAAAAAGCAAAGAGAAAAAGGGAGTGCTCAGAGGCTTTAGTCCAAAAAACCCTCCCCAATATGGGATGAATAAACTTACACTGACTGCCTAGAGCTATATTTGCCTGTAGCATTTCAAACTCTTAATTCCTTGCCTGGTGTTTAGCTGTGTAGGGAGACCTGAACAATCTCCTTTTGATCCTAAAGCAAAGAGGGTGGGAGGGAGAAACTGAGCTGGCAGTTCAAACATCACCCTGGATGCTTTTTAAGGAGAATTAAATGGTGCAGTGCTAAAGATGGTGTTGATTATTGACTTGAGCAGTGTATTGCCACATAAAAATTATATATATATACACACAGATATACATGTGATTCTCCAGCATTTAATTTTTTTTTTCAGATGAAAAGCCAGGAATTTCATTTAACCCCCTCCCCAGTGTGAATCAATATGCAAAAGGGAGGAAAGTTCATCTTGAATTCAATTTACAGACAATGATTCCAGCCACGGGGCCAGCAGCCCATTACCAGATCACCCAGTGCTACCCAGCAAAGGGCAGAGCAGGCAGGAGGAATGAAAACTTGTGTCCTTTGCCTTATCTCTTGTACTGATTACCCTAGCAATGGGAAAAAAAAATAAAATATATATAGTATTTCAAAACACAGCTGAGGTGAACACCCAATGAAACCATTGCACCAGAGTGTGGCCTGAAAGGTTCTGAGCAATTCCTGCTGCTGATCTTAAGTCCTTGGAGAGTCTTCTCTGGAAAACAGGAGTGATTTCAGACTGCTGCCAGACAAACTCGTGGTGCCCTTGCTAGCAACATGAAGGAAGGCTCTGTCACTGGCCCCTCAGTCCTTTAGCAGCAAAGGTTAGTTGGTTTTTCTGTTGTAAAACACCAAGTTCGTGAGACCCTGAGCTGCAGGTGAGCAGCCCAGGGCAGAGCTCTGCTGCCATGGAGCTGAGTTCAGGCCCAGGGTTGTTGGCAGTGGCCAGTGGAGGCTGAACCCAGGGATGCTGTGCTGTGTTCCCACAGAGGAAGAGGAGGCAGGCACCCCCCCAGTGCCTCCTGGCAGCAGGGCTTTCACAGAAACACCTTGCTCTGGAAACTGGTGACAGTTCCAGCCATGCCTGGTAGGTGATTGTGGTGGCAGCGTGGTGCTGTGAGTGCTCTTCTTGGCACTGCTTAATTCCTCAGCAACAGATCCAGGGGGGGTTGGAATCTCTCCAGAGAAGGAGATCTGCAACCTCTCTGTTCCAGGCTCTGTCATCCTCACAGGGAAGAAGTTTTTCTCATGTTGAGGAGGAACCTTCTCTGCTCCAGTTTATCCCATTGCTCCTTGTCCTGTTGCTGGGCACCACAGAGAAGAATTTGGCCCCTTCCATTTGACACCCACCCCTCAGGTATTTACAGACATCAGATCCCCTCTCAGGCTTCTCTCCAGCCCAAACAGCCCCAGTTCCTCAGCCTTCCTCCCCAGAGCAGATCCCCAAGCCCCTTCATCATCCTCACAGCCTCCCTTGGCCTCTCCCCAGTAGCTCCCCATCCCAAACTGGGGAGCCCAGACCAGGACCCAGCATTCCAGGTGTCTGTAGCTTCTTGCAAACTTCTCCATCAAGCTTCTTCCTCCTGCTCTCCTGCCCCTGCCCCTTGGCTGGGTGGCCCTGGCTGGGCTGCACCCCCCCTCTGTGCCTTTAAGCTGCAGGGGATTGCCATTTTCTTCCAAGGCTGGGGCTAGAAACAGCTGCTAAAAGGAGCCCTGTGCTTCAGCAGATCAATTTACACTCTTCAGCTGTTTGGAGGTGATTATGCAGGGCTGCAACAAAATAAAGCCTAAAGCATCATATTAGCCAGGCCGTTTGTATGGGTGCTAATACACTTTGAATAAAACCCTCAATTACTAAGCACTTCTGAGTCCTGACAAGACAGTCCCATGACGTTAATGGTATCTTTATAACCTTTTTAACTTCTTGTTTCTCTGACAGAGCACTACAATAACAGCCATGGGTTTGCCCTTGGCAAGCAAAAACTCATTTTGAGAGGATAATAAGTATTTACTATTTAGATAGCTGGCAATAAAATTTCTCTGAATGAGATTTTACTGAGAAAATACAAACTGATTAAATTACTTTCTTTAATGGACTGGGGAAGCATGTAATAATAGTTTGTTGAAGCAGCAAGTCTAATGTTTAGTTTGGTTTTTTTTTGTGGTGAAAACACAAGCAGATTTGTTATTTTTATGGCTTTTTTTTTTTTCCCAAGTAGAAATTTTCCCTGGAAAACTTCTGCTGCCCCTTCCATGCAAGTCACAAAATCTTTTCTCATTTCACAAGCAGCTAAAAACCTCTAATGTTGACAGCTAGTATTAGTTGCAAAGATGTTTGGAAATCCTGGAATATTCTTGGGGAGAACTACAGTCCTCTGCAGAATCACGTAGGGATGCTTCTACCTCAACCCCAGAGCCCTGTGTCCTGGGCTGCATCTCAAACTGGAAGGTTTTGTAGAACAAAACTGGTTGAATTAGCTGGGTGTGTTCCAACCAAAAGCATTTCCCAGGTGATGTGGAATATTTATGAGATTAAGGGGAAAAAAAAGTCCTTTTAGGGACGTGTGCTTCGTATCACACATTGAATGTTTCAGAATATGAATATCCTGCAACCACCACTTTGCAGGGCTGCATGGTCTGAGAAACCCCTGGCACTGCCAGCCTCTTGGTTTTGGGGTTGCATTGATTGTTTTTGCCTTTCCTGGCATTTTGTCATTCCAGAAAAATCTGTGTTTTTGGCACTGGGAGGTACCAGGGGTGCTACTCACATCGTTAGTAGAGCATTGGAAGGAGAAAGAGGGCAATATTCCTTTTTAAACAGCTACTGGATGGAGCTGCTGCAGTGTGCAAACTGATTCCTAATCTGTGCTGATGTAGGAGACAAACCCCAAACCACCAAGTTTTATTTCCCCAGGTCAGTAACCCCCTTGAGTTGCAGCTCATCCAACACTGTAAATGAAAATCTCCTTTTTTCCTGGACATACCAGGCTGGATTTACTTGCTATAAAATATTAATTATGAATTATGAACCACTGCACTCACTTTTAATGTGTTAAAAATGGTGCTTTTGTTGGTTATTAGTCTTGTAAGGTACAGGGAGAAAGTGGAGAAGACTTTGGGCTGGATCCTGACCTGGGATGCTTCCCTGGCTGCCCCATCAGGAAGCCAAGGTGCCACCCTGAGCTGATTTTCCAGGCAGGCTCCTGCAAAGGTCAGCAGATATTAGTATTTTATTAGCTGAACAGTGCTGCTGGGTGCCCAGGGAGTGGAGTCCAGTGGTGGCATCCTTAGGGAGCAGGGCCACCAGCACCCCCTGCCAGCCTGGAAACAACCCCAACATCTTCCAGGATGATCCCCCAATTCTTCTAACAGTAAGTGAAATAACAATGCAGAACTTTCAGCATCCCCTGCACTCCCTGAAATGTGATTTTTCTCTACCAAAGGGTCGTGTTTTGTGAACAACATCAGCCTTTTGAACACAAAAATCCCCCTTGGTGCTGTCACACTGCCTGGGCTTGCCCAGTATTTCCATTTTTAGGTGTGCAGCTGCACCTGCCACTCTTGCCATGTGCAGGTATTGCTTTAAACACCTCCCACTTGGATTTTTGCTTTCTTAAAATGAGATTTCCTTTGAGTTTTTTTTCTTCCTTTTGGCTTGGGAAAGCCTGACTGTCAGGGGCAGGGTTTTTACACCGAGACAGAGTAACAGCTTGAAGTGGTTTGAGGGCTTTAATCCCTTGGTAAATTAGCCAGCAGGCTCCTCTTTTCAGGGCTCTGCTAAACAACAGGTTGATGCCATTTGGGCATTAGCAAGAGGAACCACCTGAGGGAATAGGGGATGAATGAGGAGAGCTGGGGCATGGAGGCAGCTCCTGCCAGAGAGAAGTAATGAGGCTAAATGAGGGTTTAAAGGACAAAATTGGGGGGATTATATAGTCTGTTATGATTTGGTCGGTGTGTAATTGATCTTGGGAATAGGGAGCATCCCCACTGCACTGTAAACTTCAAAAAAAAAGAGGAAGAAATTCAAAATACTTATAATTTCTGTTAGATTTCATTAGTATTTGCTCATTTTTCTTTACCATGTACATGAAACGTGCAGATGAGAGTATGTGCCATATGCAGATATTCATATTTAAACAGTTTCAGCCACTAGGTGATGAAAAGAAGCTTTTTATTTCCCATCAAGGTAAATATTTCCTTTATGCCTATAAGGAATTATAGGCATATAATTCCTATATGCTTACAAGATAGGCATATATTATACAGCCTCTATAATATGGCCTAGAGATATAAACCTTATGTTTAAGTGTATAAAAGCAGGTGTAAAATCAACCCATAACTACTATTCATTTTATCTCCTGTCATATTTTTCTTCATCTCAGTTCCCAAAATGGGTTTGTGCTGCTCCACGGGCTGCTTAGGGGCTTAAAAATGTATTTATCAGGGAACAAAGTAGCTGATATTACTCCAACAATGGAAAATCCCAATGTTTTGTAGTAAGAAATTCATAGTACAGGACTCTAAGAACTGGAAATGAAATTCAGCCAGAGTAAGTTTATGGACTTGCCCGTGTTGGGCTTCCCTTCCACTTCCTTGTCATCTACTTGGGGTTTGTTTTTTCACTTAAGGTGGTGATTGCTGATGGTTTTCAAGCTGGCAGATGAAAGGAGGGCTGGTTTGGAGTGGAAGTTTCCCAACTGAAGCTTTCAGGTTTGCTGACAGGCTGTCAGGCTGAATTGTGCTGTTAACCCCAGGAAGAAAAGCTGGCTGTCAGTCCCCATAGGCAGACTGAAGTGATGATTGGATTTGAAACTCATTGCCAGGGTTGGGTTTGTTTGGGGTTTATTGTTTGTTTTTTTTTTCCCCCAGAAATTATTTAAATATTTTTGCTAATGATTGTGTTTTAAGCAAATAAAGTTTGATTGATTGATTTAATTTTTTTTTCCCCAAGTGTTTATGAAATTCCCCAGAGGATCCATTTATTTCCCAGTCAAGGTGTGTGGTTAGCACAACATAAAGCTCATCTCTCCTGCAGAGGCAGCAGCAGGTAATGGGAGCTGAGGAGCTGGCAGATTCCCTCAGGAACAAATCATCCTTGGGAAGGTGGGATGTAAGATGGGGCAGAATCCATGGAGCTGGAGAACTTGGGTGGGATGTTCTGTGCAGCCTCAGGATTCTGAACCCACCATCTCCACTTAGCCAAATAACCATCAAAGTTCTGAAAGGTGCAAGGCTGAGGTAGTGAGGTTTGGAAGGAAGGAGTAACTCTTGGATTTATCCCCTGGAATTTGGAAAATTCAATGTGTTGGCTTCTGGTTCAGATGGATTTTTCACACCACCCTCCCAGCTCAGATGAAGAAGCAGGTTTGTCACTATTTAGAGTGAATTAAACTTTCTATCTTCAAAGGAAAGAGGTGGTTCCTGCTGCCACTGAACTCAGCAAGGTGGGAAAACCCAACAACCTCCAGGAATCTTCCCTAATTTCTGTGTAAATTGGGGGATCAAGGCTGTAGGTACCTCATGCAACTTAGCAATGAGCTTTTGGACCCCTGTTCTGCACTGTGCTGAACCTTTGGTGATTTCTAAGTAGCTTTAGAGGCATCTCCAAGGTTTGTTTTTTGAAGCAGACCACTCAGAAGTGAGTTTGGATCATTCCCAGTGTGGAAAGAGAACAGATTTGTGCAGATACAGCCATTTTTAATCAATATACCTTTATTTCTCTGCCTTGTGTGGCAACTTGAGGCCAGTTCCTCAGGAGAGGATTCCTGAGGGGTACAGTGGAGAATCATCCTTCACTCCAGTAATTTTTATAGCTGGAATTCATTTTTTTCCTCTACCAAATGTTGCTGCCTTTTAAAGCTCAGTAAATGAGGGGAATCTTTAACTCTGGGCTCTCCTTTTCCTGAGCTCTCCCTCTTCCCACCCCTTCCCCTGAAAACAAACTCACTTCTACTCAAGTAGAAGGCAGCATTTAAACATTTCCATTGAAATTAGCAAATTATTCCAAGAAATAACTTTCTCCCTGAGACTTCCTATCAGCTCAGACAAGAGTTATCTCCAATTATTCCATTTTCCTGCAGTTTTGGGGGTGGGTGCAAGTCTTGGGTGAAGCATCAGTTGACTAGAAGATGTCCAAGCTGGTAACGTGCAGCCTTTTCTGAGGTGGAAGCAAATCTTTGCAATATTTAAGAGCATCCTCTGCAGTGAGGCAGGAGCCACAGAAGCAATTAAAGCCAATTAATCCTTAGTGTTAAAACAGATTTCAGTTGAATTTTCTGTCGAGGGCATGGGAGAGAGAACCAAGTTAGAGCTGCACTGAATAATGGATGAATGTACCTAGCAAAGATCTGCTTATTAAGTCTTTAGAATAATAATAATTATTGTTATTGTTATAAATATTTTAGTGGCAGATCCTCAGCTGGGGTAAATTTGTCACTTTTTTGACAGCAGTGGAACTGCACCAGCTTGAATTCACTAAGGGTCTGGCCAGTTGGGGAGGAAAACTGGGTGATGTGAGAAGTTTGCTACTGGGACCACCATTTTCCCAGCATTACCAGTGAGGGAAAAAAAAATGTAAATGACTATTCTTTTGAGTTTCCTAATGAAATTCAAGGGACCACTTGATGTTATTCCATTAGATGTAAATTGCTTTCCCTTCAAGTATCTGCATGGCAACCCCCTCGCATGGATTAAAGGGACCCTGGGAGGGGGGTTATTTCATTTCTGTGGGTGCCAGCCTCTTGCACCCTCATTTTTGCCCTTCTTCCCTCAGAGATGCTCACCCCTGTGTTGGTTTGAACAGGAGAAGCAGTGATCAATACATTTAGATTTTGGGAAGCTGCTCTGGTGTGAGTTGAGCACCCCCACTTGTGCTCTCAACACCTCCAAATTCTAGTCCTCGTTGATTTTTGAAGCAGAGTTTAGGGTGGGGAGAGGAGGAGGAGGAGGGTGGGGGTTGGTTGTGTGGTGGGGTTTCTTTTTTTCCTTCCCTGCCATCACTCCCACTGCAGAATATTCAGCGTGTCACAGATGTTCATGAATAATGTCCATTTAAAAGCCTTGGCACGGGCTTGGAGAGATGAATTAAATGTTGGGGGGATCTGACAGGCAGCACGCTGCTTTGTGATCATTCCAAAGTTCTAATAATCTCCCTCACCTTCCCTGCCTGCCACTAATGAAAGAGAATAGGTGATTGCACCTCGGGCTATGTTCCGTGCCTAATGACTCCTCCAAAGGCAGATTTATGAAGAAAAAATTAACTTTGAATGAGGATTGAATTGGCCCTGACAGCCTGATAGACTGTGACACAGATTCTGTGGCAAAACAGACGTAGCCCTAATTGATTATCAATATTTTAAGCAAAGTGATGAAAATAAGCATTAAGTGATGAGAAAGGCAGTCTTAATACAGGAGGCAGTAACCAGGATCTGGGAAGCCTTTGGGGAGGTTGGTCCAGCTCCACGGGGTGGAATTTTCTCTGTCCCAGCATCTCCCCCCCCCTCCCTCTGCCTTGCCAGGGTGCTTTTTCCTGCTGGGTTTCTGACCAGCATGTTAATATTCAGCCTGGACCTGGAGCCCCCTCCCTCTGGAGAAGTTTGTTTAATATTTAACCTGCTTTGACTTAATGGCTCCTGCTCCTAGGCAGGTTGGGGTGGTTTGGGGTGTGTGCTCTGTTTTGTCACCACCACGAGTGACACAGGCTGCATTTTGCAAACAACAATAAAAAATCAACAGAGGTAGCAAAATGCAGCCTGGTTGGTGTTGAGTATTCACCAATATATTGATTATACCCAATGGTAGAACGAATGGAAGAAAATATTTGGGCTTTGCTTGTGGTTCTTCCAGGTGAGTCCCATGCTGCTGGATAGATCTTCAATCTTCAGCCTTGATAAATGTAATATACTAGAGAAAAATAGCATGTAAATGAAATAAGGCCTTGTAAATTAATAATGGGTTCCACTTGTATTTTTATCTGTGAGCTGACTGAATATTTTATAAGTGCAAAAATGTTTGTGTTGAAAAAGAACAGTTCAGTCTTTCTGATCAGCACCGTGGATGGCTTGGCTTTGTTTTGTCTGTATCTGTACATGGGGTTTATTTGCTTTTTTTCCCCCAGATACACCTGGAAATGGACAGCCCCTGGCTCTGAGATTGAGAGTTGAAATCCCCATAGTTAACATCGAATTGTAATTGATTTTTTTAGACTGGTGGTGTGCAGTTGGTGGGGTTTCTGCCACTCCTCCTGCTCAGATGGAACCTCCTGGGTTCCAGTTTGTGCCCAGTGGGAGGTGTCCCTGCCATGGCAGGGGGTTGGAACTGGATCAGCTTTGAGGTCCCTTCCATCCCTGATAATTCCATGATTCTCTGATGGATTTCTTCTCCCAGAGCCACGAGTGGCTGATCCCAGCCAGGCTGGAACAAGCCAAGTGCAGGGGACACTTGGAAATGCCCAAAATGCTCTTTACACTCCACTCAAATTAACACTCCCCTTGTATTAATTCTCCACTTGCTATTAGCACAGAGCTGATCTCACCATTTTCTTCTTTTAATGTAGGGAAACCTCTCAGTCATCTTCCCTGGGTCATCTTCCCATCCTGCAGAGAGGAAAAACTCTCAAGCTGGAATCGATGTGATTTGATCCAGGGTCAGATCAGCTCTTAGCTGCTGATCTCCCCCCCCCCCCCCCCCCCCTTTATTTATTTCCTACTCCAGACAGCTTTGTAAGCAGCCAGGCTTTTGTCCTGCTGGTGATCTGCTCAGGAAACCCCATTTTGGGAGCAGCCTCAGCACTCCTGACCTCCTGGATCAATTCAGCCCAGACTTGTGCTGAAGTCACTTCTCTGATCTGCTGGAGGCTTCAGGGAAGTGCAGGACAGGAGGATGGAATTCTCTGCCAGCTCTCAGGTCTTGGAAGTGGTGTTTTAAGTGCTTGGAGCCTGAGTGGCCAGCACAGACCATCCATGGGCCTGCACACCCCAAAAGCTGGAGTAAGCTCATGGTAGGTGCCAGGACACAGAGGTTTCATGGCACCTTGCCCGTGAAGAATGCCAGAAAATGTCAAATATTCCAAGAGATTTGTAAGCTTTAAATTCCTAAAGCAACACATGGCTCCAGGAACTGCTGGAATGAATGGATGGTGCCCTGAGACTCTGCTCTGTGGCTGGCTGAGGCAGCTGAAATTGTTGTTAATGAGCAGTTCTGTGCAGAGAACTGTGCTGGTGACACCTCCCAAATCACTGCCTTGCCAGGCTCTGTTTCAGCCAGCAGAAATTCCCACTGTGGCTCCCAAGGATTGGGAATCAGCCCCTTAAACAGCTGCAGGATCAGGAATTCCCTCCCCACAACACCTTGTGCTCCTGCTTTTGTGGATCATCCCAGAGTGAGGAGTGGAGCAGATAATCCCATCCAGGGCTGGCACTTGATTGAATCTCAGCAGTGCCCAGTTGGCTCAGGATGGATGGAGAAATCCAGCTTCTGGGGATCATGGAAGGGCCTGGAATCCCCCTGGAATCCCCCTGGAATCCCCCTGGAATCCACTGATGGTGTCTTTGTGACATTCCAGGCCTAATGAGCTCTGCTGATGAACATTGAAGAGGTTGGAGTTGAATTTTGGGTGGATCATTTGCAAGCCAGGTTGAGCCCAACATTGTACTGGACTCCAGGGGGGTATCTACAATGCCACCAAAACTGAATTTCAATGGAATTTCTCTTATCCTCACCCTCTGAGCAGGGAGAATGAAGTCCTAAATGAAGCCAAAGCCTTTTGGAGTTCCTGGCAGTTTGATTAGCTAATTGAAGAGCTTCTTGTAACGAGCTCCACTGGCAGGAAAGTTTTAATATTTCATGACTTTAAATGCAATCTAAATATGTAGAAAAGCATGTAAATGGCTGCAGCTGTGTCATTCCTCCTCCTTCACCCAGGGTGGGCTTTTTCAGCTGAGCTGCAAACAGACCTGGGCTCAGAAAGACCCTTTCACACCTCACTTTGCCCTCACTGGTGGAGTCAGGAGGTGGCAGGACAAAATATCTGCACAAACTGGACGAGCTTTTGCTGTCTGTGCCACAACCCATGAGGTTTTTACCACCTGGCTGGAATTCTCCTTTAGTTTGTTTGGGTTTTTTTTCCCCTTTGACGTGGAGATAACTTTTTAAAACTTAATATTTCATTCTGTATAATGCTATTAGAGACTTCTTCTCACTGAGTTCCCTCATCAGGCAGTGAGATGGCAATAAAAGAGAATGGCTCCTCAGAGACATTAATGCTTTGGAATAAATGATGTGCTAGAACAGAAATTTAATTAATTTACAGAGTATATTGATAGTCCCTTGTTACCATGCTGTATATTTTTAATCTTCTTTAACATCTGTAGCAAAGTGTTTGCAAACCCCTGCAGTTGAGCAACTAGTAGATAATTAAGTAATAAGGGTTTCTAGAGGGAAAAAAAAAAGATTCTTTTTACAGAACGCTGTCATAACATGAATAAAGCAGTGCTGCTGTGATTTGCAGTGAAGAGAAAATGGTGTACTGGCTAATTTAATGCCAAGCAATAGGTGTTTGACTCCTGTTTGAGATGCCAGCTGCAACTCCACATCCCTGAAAAGATTGGTTTGCTGCTGTTGGAGCCTCAGCAGGGGTCTCGTGGATTGCTGGCTATGGCAGCAAAGCTGTTGTTAAACACACTGCTTGCTGTTCCCTTCTGGTTTGTTCTGGGGGCAAGGAGTGGGGGAGATTTGTGTTGAAAAAGGAAAAAAAACCCTCTTAAAAGTTTCACTGAAGAAAAAGCATCTGCAGAGGTTGGTGTTGAACTGCTGTTGTGTGCAAAAAAACCCTCCCTGATACCACTGATGCTGCTCCCTCAACTGCAGGAACATCTAGAGAGGCACAAAAAACAAAATCTGGTTTTCATGGCCATCAGATTCCTTGAGGGACCCTCAAAAAGGACCTGGAAATTGGGTTGAAACCCTGGGAAGTGTTTGGCAGAGTGAATTCAGGAATTCTAACACTCCTTGTGCTTCTCTTCCAGCCAAAGCAGATGAAGCATTGAAGGCTAAAGAGAGAAGTGAAGAAGAAGCAAAGAAAAGGAAGGAAGAAGGTAAGGCTTGGCTTTTTCTTTTTTATTCAACAACAAACTCCACTCCAGGGAGTCAGAAATGATGATTGTTAAGGATCCACACTCCACTGGGACTAAGGGATGTCCTGAGGGCTGCTCAGCAGCTCCCTTGGCTCCTGCTGGGGACCTGTGACATCTCCAGGGGCTGGGAAAGGCACCAGAAATCTCAACCACAATATTTGAGGAGCCATTAAAGCAGCTGAATAATTGGAGTTGAAGCTCAGTGTGACAACCACCCCACCAGCCCAGGCCACTTGGGTTGTGTGCTGGTGCATTGACTTAAACAGAAGAAAAAACACCAAAGTGAAGGGCTTTGCTTCCTTGCACTGGTTTGACTCTGGAAACACAAAGCCTGGGCACAAAGAGAGGAACTTTAATTCTGTGTGGGTTGTGCCCTCACCTCTCCTCTACCATCCAGGCACCAGAGCCTGGTGATGGCTTCAAACTGCAAGAGGGGAGATTTGGATTAGAAATCAGGAAGAATTTGTTCACTTTGAGGGTGGTGAGACACTGGAACAGGCTGCCCAGGGAAGCTGTGGCTGTTCTACCCCTGGAAGTGCTCAAGACCAGGCTGGATGGGGTCTAGTGGGAGGTGTCTCTGCCATGGCAGGGGGGTGGGACTGGGGGAGCTTTAAGACTCCTTCCAACCCAACCCATTCTGTGAGGCTATGATCTGGTACCCAGAGCCCCTGCTGTGCCTGACAAAAGCAGAAACCACCATGTAATTATCTCTGCAAAAAACTGATCTCATCAATTTCATCTCTGTCTCTGTTTGACAGAGGTTGGAGGTGTTCACATTTACTCAACTTTTAGTTTAATGATGTTTAAAAACTAGTGAAATGGATGTTAAGCTGCTTTTCACTTCAAAAGAGGCTCTGGCAATCATCACATCTGAAGGAAACACTTTCCTTTGATGTTAATTTCCTGATTAAAGTATCTGGGGGTACACTGTGAGAACCTCTGAAGAGAGACCCATTGATGCTCTTGCACCCCATCCCAATGGGATGGATCCTGAGCTGGGTGATGCCACCTCTGCCCCAGCCTGGCAGGAGAACCTCCCAGCTCCAGGGACAACCACGACCTCCAGGCAGAGTCCTGCAAGCTGGACAGTGCCTTGGGAGCCTCCAGGCTTCACTTCAACAACATGGGGGGCTCCTTTGGGTATGAGGGGGTGGTTCTGCCTGCAGGACAGGAATCCAGGACACTTGGCAAAAGGAAAAGTCCCGCTTTTGGAGTGAGGGAGCTTTGGAGCAGCACACCCCTGAGCGTGGTGATGCTCCAGACTCTTTGCATCCTCTCTGATCTGGTGTCCACAACGCTTGGGAAATAAAATAGGCTTCCAGCAGTGTGTCCTGTGGGGGTGATAAGCAGAAGGGCTTGGAGGAATGTGATAAGATTGAGGCATGATTTAGAAATCTCCCTAGGTGACTTCCCATGGGGAGTGGACACCAAAGTGCCCTTGCTTTCCTCTTAGCATCCCATAATCCCAAAGCAAACCAGACTGAATGATTAGAACTTGGGGATTTGGATAGAAATTCAAGAGAAAAGAAGAGAAACTTGTGATTTTTTGTAGCTTTTTGGTAATTCCAAATGGGTTTTTGGTAACAGTGGTGATTCCCTGCAGAAGCAGGAGGGAAAACTTCATTCCAATGTATTAATAAGCAGCATAAAAACTGCCCCGTGGTGCCTTTGAAGAAGTTGTGAGGATGCAATGAACAGCAAATGGCTCCTGAGGAGAAGCTTGTTACACAAAATCTCCTCCATTTGAGGAGTTAGCAACCAATTAAGAATAAAGAGCTGGAAAAGAAAGTCTCTCTACCCTGCTCATCAAGTGGCTGAGTGGAGGGAGCCCTCGGGAGACACCCAGAGGAGCTGCCCAGAGAGCAGCAGTTTGGGGGAGTTTGGGGTTGTGAATCCCACAGGGGATGGTTGGTTTAGTTTCTCCTCCTCAGGCAGCTGCTTTGGAACCCTCTGGAATTCACAGCTGGGCTGGACAGACCTGCTGCTGTCTGCTCAACTCTGCCAGGTTTGGACAGGAGGTGCTGGGATTATTGCCTCACACACTTGGGTTGCTGCTGCTTTTTTCCTTTTTTTTTTTCCCTTTCTTTTTCCCTTTTCCCCTCTTGTTTGTTTGTTTTTTTTTTTTCATCAGACAGGGAAGAAAAAAGTGAAAAAAACCAAACTCAATTCTGTTTATTCTTTTTTTTACTATTTTATTATGTGCATACTTGTTCACAGCAACTCCCTGCCTGCTCCCCCAGCCCCTGCTTGGGATGCTCCTAATGAAACAGTGCAGGTCAAGTAAGGACCAACTGGTTACTCATTCTGCCTCTTGACACCTTATTCTCAAATCTCCTTCTGCCTGTTCAAGCCTTAGTCTGTTTTCTTCAAACAAGAGCATCTGCCTAAAGAAGCCAGAGATTCATTAAGTAATTGTGTAAGTAATTTCCAAAAATTTAAAAACCCCAACTTTTTCTTTTTTCCCACCCCCAAAAATTATAAAAATTTTAATTTACAAAAATAATCTGTTAAATTATGGAATCTTAAACCAGTTAAAGACTTCAAATGGAACTCTGCAGAAGGAAATTCCACCATCCTACCCTTCCCTGCCAGGAGCAAAACCACCTGAGCAAACCAAAAACCCACCTGGGCTCCTCCTCCCACAAAAAAATCCCCCTTCCCCCCCCCCCCACACCCCAGTGACGAGGCTGTCTCAACATTCCTTTTATTGTCATTTCATTGCCAAATCAGGTGTGAGATTAGATGTTGGATGTTCCATGTAATCTGCTCAGAAATCAAATGCTGTGACCCGGGAGCCCAGGGCTGCCCCTCCCGCCGGGTGCTGCTCAATATGCAGCAGCTCCTGCCATGAATACAGATCGAGGACAAATGAGAACCTACAGACAGCTGACCCCAGCTCCACATTAGAGGCTGGGGGCTTGTGCTGCTTCAAATGTTTTAATTACCATAGTCCCCATCGCCCGGTGAAGGACACACAGCAAAAAAAAAA
>VYZU01016533.1:22578-43714 GCA_013401355.1 Ceyx cyanopectus | reverse complement strand
TAAAAATATTTTTTTTTATAATTTTGATATATATATATATATATATATATATGATCATTTAATTGTCTATATCTACATGTTTAGATATGATGGAGATAAATAGATGTAGATGCAGAGGAGAGGTGTAAACCAGCAACTCACCCCCAAAGCACAGCATTCCCAAGCAGCAAAACTCTTTTAATTACCATAAAACCCCACGAAATAACCAACTGCTCCCCTCCTAGGATGAGCTTTCTGGGCAGGGCCATAAAGAGGTGGAAAGGGGGGTGCAGGTGCTGGGGCTGCTGATTGTGGAATCACCTTTTTACAGCAAACAGCCTCACCAAAGCAGGATTTAGTTGCTATTTTGCTATTGATTTATTTTCTTGTCTTCTTTTTTTTTCTCTTGTCTGTAGCCTCTTAGCTTTCTGGCTCCATTCTTTTTGATTTTACTATGAAATCCATCTCCCAGCTGCTGACATCTGACAAACAACGTATGGAAGTCGTTTCATCTGCCCAATAATGTCTTTGTCAAAACAAAATCCCAGGCTAATGGCTTGTGCTTCCTCCAGTCCATTTTCCCCCCATTAATGTCACTGATGTCATTCTAAATATTTAGTGAGTTTTGGGTGGGTTGTTTTTTTTTTCCCTATCCCCTTCATAATTTGTCATTCCCAGAGGGTTGTGTGAGATTCGTGGAAGATGCTGGGAACAGATCCAGGGGTTTGTGACATGACGGTTGAGTTGGGAGTTCACCTGCTCCTGGGTGTGATGCTCTCCCAGGTCCTTCATCCCCCCTCACACCATGGGTACCCAAGAGCTCATTCAACAATAGGCAAAAATCCTGATTTTTCCTGCTTCAGCATTATCAAGAGACTAAACTACATCCCCAGATCACTTCTAAGCAATGAGGCAGCTTCTTGTTTGCTGCTTGCAAGTTGCATCTCTTAGGAGTGTGACCAGGGAAGGGCAATGGAGCTGGGGAAGGGTCTGGAGCAGGAGTGTGGGGAGGAGCAGCTGAGGGACCTGGGCTTGCTGAACCTGGAGAGCAGGAGGCTCAGGGGAGACCTTCTGGCTCTGACAGCTCCTGGCAGGAGGCTGGAGTCAGGGGGGAGGTTGAGGTTGGAGCTGAGGAACAATTTCTCCCCCTCCAGGGCTGTCCCAGGCTGCCCAGGGCAGGGCTGGAGTCCAGTGACCCCTGGAGGGGTTTCCCAGCCCCCCATGGAGCTGAGGGCCAGGGGCAGTGGTGAGTGGCAGTGCTGGGTTGAGGGTTGTTCTCCATCCTCTGGAAGGTCTCGTCCAACCCAAACAACTCTGATTATTCTCTCTCTCCTGGCCAACTGCCTGGTGTTCTTTTCACTAAAGGAAAAGAGGTTTTTTTTCTCTTCTGTCACAGAGTATTCCAGGCTGTTTTACAAGTGCAGGGTTGGATTGTTTCTTTCCTGCTACGTGCTGTTGGCAAATCCATTCAGGTCTGTGCTTGGCCATGGTGTTTATCTCAGGCTCACACTAATGCACCCTGACATTCCTCCTTCCCTTTGTAGACCAAGCCACCCTCGTCGAGCAAGTGAAGAGAGTCAGAGAAATTGAAGCTATTGAAAGTGACTCCTTTGTTCCTCAGACATTCAGATCAAGCAAAGAAGTCAAAAAGGTAAGTTTGCAAATCTCCTTTCTCAGAGCATAATCCTTTCAGAGGCAGGTGGAGGCTGAGGCCTGAGTTCCCTCCAATGGATGAGCATCGATGCTGACAATCTGTGATCCCACCACTGACTCTCCTGTGCTCTTGGGGTGCTGTTCAAAGAAGAATGCACTGAAAGGTGTGCCAGTTTCAATGAGATCAGCTCTTCTGACAGCATATTCTGCCTATGCTGAGCAACTCCCTGCTCTTTTGAAATCATATAAAGCCATTCAGATTTGGGTTTGTTCAGGGAAAGCAGAATTAAAATCCAAACGTGGCCATTTACACTGTAATTAAAGGTAGAAATGAGTGGTTTTAATTCTGCTTAACCAAAGACCACATTTCAAGATCACACCCACTCCCTGAAACAAACCAGTGTGGTTTCCAGACACCTTGCCACAAACAAACCTAAGGTGGAGATGCTGAGGTCTCCTTACCTGCTTTTTGGCTGCCAAGTCTTCCAGGGAACTGCAGTGAGTCCCACTAAGCACCCCAAGAAGACTTTGCACAAGGATCACATCCCACACTCAGTTAAGAAACTGCCACGTTTGGGAGTTTGAGGATTAAATTCTCAGATGTGTGTTTCTTTTTAGTCAACAGAACCTACAGAACTACAGTATGAACCTGTAACTATTGGAGCAGGAGCTGCTGATGCATCTGCTCCTGAAAAAGAAGCACCACCTGCCAACATCCCTACTGCCATCAAATACCAAGATGATAATTCTTTAGCCCATCCAAATGTAAGTGTGCAGAGATTGATCTTTAGAGCAGGGCAGCTCATTGAATGGGAGCTCAAATTAAAATTAAGATTGGGCTCATATAAAAACTCCCCTTCAGTAAAAACTCTGGAAAAATTGCTTTTGGCTCCTGAAGGGGAAACCTGGTGGAAGAGCTGGAACTTGCCACATCATAAAGCTTTGAGTACACCACAGACTTCAGATATTTTTAAATTATTTTGGCTAAAGCTGTGCTTGGAATTGGGAACAGGAGCAATTACACTGCAGGGGGGTTTAAGAATTAATGAGGGAAAATGAACTTTCAGCAGATGAACTAATGCAAGGGCTGTATATATATATATATATATGTGTGTGTATATATAGGACATCACTAACCAAAGCCAAGACCTGGACAATATGTTCAACTTGCTGCTTCAGGAGGAGACCAAAATGGCAATGTTTTGGCTTTCAAATCATGAAAAACCTATCAATGTTTTTCTATCACCTGCATATTGGAACAGCCCTCTGCTGCTGGGCTTTTTTTAGTCCACTGGAACATCCAGCAAGTATTTCAGCAGGTTATAAGACATGAATAGGAAGTTAATGAGCTGTGTCTGCTTTTCTTCCCATCCCTGTTGTCCCTCAGCTGTTTATTGAGAAGGCAGAAGCAGAAGAGAAGTGGTTCCAGAGGCTGGTGGCTCTGCGACAGGAAAGGCTGATGGGCAGCCCTGTGGCCTGAGCTGCTCTGCCCATCACATCCCAGCTCCATGGATCCTCCCAGTGGCAGCCCTGTGGCCTGAGCTGCTCTGCCCATCACATCCCAGCTCTCCATGGATCCTCCCAGTAAATTGTTTTCCTTGTCTCTTTCGAGGGGATTTCGATACTAGCTTTGAGTTGTACAGAGAATAAATATTTCACCTGGATAAACAAGAATGTTCCACCCTCTGTTTTTCTCCCAGAGTCATCACTGGGTGACTTGCATCCCCAGGCTCCCAGCTGGAGGTGGGCAGGCTCTCACAGCAGTGTAATTTTCCTCTTTTTTGTTGTTGTTGTTGTTGTACTGAATTCCTCAGGAGTGCAGAAAAACCTGACAGCCCAAGGAGACAGAATTTTATACCTCCCAATCAAAAATAGATCTATAACCATGCAGCAGTTTGGAGATAAATAAGACTGTCAAAGAAGGTGCAGATTTAGTGGCTCTGAGGCAGCAGCAACACAGGGCACCACCCTGGGTTGTGAGTCTTCTGCAGCTGGAGGAGGATTTGGGGTGAATTATATCACTTTTATCACCCCTTCTCTGTCACAGGGGCAGCTTTTGAATCCCCAACCTGGACAGTTGTGTTCACCCACCTGCCCCAACCTCATCCAGACCCTCCCTCCTGCCCCTGGCCCAGCTGGATCCTCCCTCCTGGGGGCTTGAGCAGTGGGCTCCTCACCCACTGTACAGAACAGGTTCTGTTACCCTGTTAAATGAAATGGGAAAGTTGTCAGCAGGCTTCAGGAGATGCCATTTGCTGAGGCATTGTAGGCACACTAAAGTGTCTGATCATCTGTAAAAGGCTTTCTGTGAGTTAACAGGAAAGAATATAAATATTATTGTGAGTAGTGAGACAGTCTCTTCACTGCTGTAAGAGGAAAATGTCTTCAGTTTACAATCTAACCCATTTTTACTCTTTCTTTCTGAGCAGTGGTATTTTTGCTTGGCCCTGTGCTCAGCTGGCTGCCTGTGTTTCAAGGCTGTCTGCAACAAAAAGCAGGGAGAAAAGTTGTTTCCCTTGTTTTATTTCAGCATTTCCAAATGGTAAATATTTCTCCTTGTTCTGTTTCCCCATCTCCTCCAGTTTCTTTCATAGTAAATAAAATCCTCTTGAGCTCCCTGTAAGGTACAGGGGTAAAGTTGGTGATGCTCCAGTGTGTGTCCTGGGGGTGAGAGCTCAGGGGGACTCACCAGTGACCTCACTGGGTCTTGCAAGTGAGTTTCCATCTTACTGATTCTGTGGCTGAAACCTTCAGCAAAATTAACTGGTTTTTCACTGGTTTTCTTCCTGTCAAGTGAAAAAAAAAAAAGGCTGTATAAAGCCCAAACTTAGGGTTCTGAGTGTAAATGTTCAGAGTGTGGCACACTCTGGTCAGATTCTGTGAGCTGTTGCCTTATTTTGCTTTTCTGACCCCATGGTAGGTTCCAAGGCAGACAGATACCTGAGTAGCAGGAATGAGATCCAGAAGGAAGGTGGCACCATCCCAGACATCCCCCTGTGACCAGTGACAGAGCAGAACTGAGACAAGCCTACTGCTCAAAAGTCTTCTCCAAGGTTTGGGGGTGTTAGAGAATCCTACAACTGTCAGGGTTGGAAGGGACCCCAAAGCTGATCCAGTTCCAACCCCCTGCCATGGCAGGGACACCTCCCACTAGAGCAGGGTGCTCAGAGCCCCATCCAGCCTGAGAAACTGCCAAGGATGGGGCTGCCCCCACCTCTCTGGGCACCCTGTTCAACCTGTTTATAGTTGCAGTGCACTTGACTTTCTATGTGTGAGGCCTTTTGGCCCTGAGGGAAGATGACAAGTGTTACCTCATCAGCAAGGTACTAATTTAATTAGCTGTGTTGTAACATGGCTATGAAACCCATGTCAGCTGAACCACCATAAACCTGGGAAAATGCCCCACAAAAATGTCTCCTGACCCAAAAATCAGAGACACCTTTGGACAAGAATCCTGCTTTCTTAGTTTCTTTGCTTCCAAGGCCCTGGTGTTCTCACATTTAGCATTCAGGACTCTTGCTCCTGGAAAATTGTGGGGTTTGATGTTGTAATTTCTGCTTTGCTCCTTTTTATTATGGCAATGGCTTGGAAAGCACCTGTACTTAGTTTTAGAATTCTGATTGTCTTCTAGAAGCATTTTTGCTCCTGAAATAAAGGTACCTGAGGAAACCCTGCCAGGGAGAAGATCAAATGTTGCTGCTCCTGCTCCAGCCACTCTGACCCCAGCAGCACTGGGTGATCCCCGAGGCTGTTTTCCCATCAGTAACCCAAAACCAACCTTCTGGCTGCTGATGCTTTTCCATTTGTCAGGTTACAAGCAGGGTGGTATTTTTAGTGGAGATCCTTGAACTCTAGAAACCTGTTCTGGGAGAGAGTGGCTCAGACCCTTAATCCCTGTATGACCCAGGGCTGTGGTGACTCCTCAGCTTGCAGCAGTCACCAAAAGCAACGTGAGAAGCAGAGATTAAGATGCTCAGCAGCTGTAATTTGGACTCAGTGCAACATTGCCATTTTTTTTTCCCTGGCTGTTCCCTCCCCTCCTTTGCTAAAACCTAGGATTAAAAAAACCCTGGCTGCTCTTTTGGTACAAAACTTTTTCCTAACATCCATGAAAGACTCTGGTTTAAAAGGTGTTGTCTTGGCAGGAATCTCCTTCCCAGTAGATGTCTCTGCCATCCCAGAGACCACCAGCAGCTGAGAAGCACACAGGCTGAATTTGGGGTTTTTTTGGAGCCCAGGTAAGGAGGCAGAAAAATGATTGCTGGGAAAGGTAAGAACCTTGCCCCAAAATCAGCTGCCACAGGGCACGTGGACCCTGGATCCCCAGCACAGCCAGGGATGGGACCAGGAGGCAGCAGCTGGATTCTCACTGTACAGTTCTGAAAGGTATAAACCAACCTCATTCATTAATGATTATTAAAGACAGTAGAAATATCAAATTGCCATTTTTTTTTAGACCTTTTCAGTGAATTTCAGAGGGTTTGGGGTGTTTTTTTTTAATGAATTATTGTCTTCTTTCAGTATTCACCCGGGTTACAGAGCTGGGTGACTGTGAATTGAATCTCTAGTTAAATCAAATATTAATGTCACTGTTATTACACATCCAGCTCCAGCTGCTCACAGCAGAACGAGGCTTTTATCTGACATTTAGGAACAATTTATAACAACCTGCCTTTGCAGAAGCTCTGTGACAACACCCTCAGAAGGCTGTTTCCCACTCCACATACACTCAGAGCCCTGGAAGTTGCCCCAGAAGGGTGAGTGGTCAGGATATCTCATGTTTTCTGTCTAAACTCCAAGTGCTGAGCCCTACAGGAGGGACAGGGGGTTGAATCCTCTCAAGTTACCTGCTGGCATCACCCAGCCCCACGTGGCAACGTGCTGCTCACAACCCAGCCAAGCTCCCCCTCAAAGGTCCTGAGATCAGGGGCTTTGTCCAAATAGTTCAGGAAAAAGGACTTGTTTTAGTCTGCCATGCTGGTTCTTGATAGTCAGTAAAGAGCTGAACATTTTCCTGTGCTTTTGGAAGTTTAACAGTAATTGTGTAATAAAAAATGGGATTTTTTTCCTTTTTCAAGGAACATTTCTTGCAATTAAACCAGACAATTCTCACCTCAGCTGTGCAACTGGTTGTATTCTGAGCTGTATACACTTGATCATAGAATCATAGAATCATAGAATCATAGATATTAGGGGTTGGAAGGGACCTAGAAGATCATCTAGTCCAACCCCCCTGCCTGAGCAGGATCCTGTGATCCTGGGCATTCAATAGATGCATTTTCCACAGGGCTTATTTAAATATGGCTTGGATAATATCTGCTCAAATGGCAAGATTAATTTTTAGTTTATTATTTTTGAGCAGCCTGAGCAATGCTGAGCAAGAGCTAAAGAGCCCCAAGGGCAAGAGGATGGGGCCAGACTCTGGGCAGTGGTGCCAGGGACAGGACAAGGGGCACAAACTGGAGCCCAGGAGGTTCTGTCTGAGCAGAAGGAGAAACTTATTTGATGTGAGGGTGTCAGAGCCTGTCCCAGGGAGGTTGTGGAGTCTCCTCTGGAGAGATTCCAACCCCCCTGGACACTGCCCTGCTGGGCATGGCAAGATGAGATAGGTGGAAATTACTGAAGTCACTCAACAGAGGCCCCTAATCCTTTCACAAAGTGTGCTGCCAAAGTTTTGCTAAGTCAATAGTTACAGTCCATGCCATTTGAACAGTGACTATTTTGGGATCAAATCCTGGAATGGATGATAAACTTCCCCACTGGGGCCAGGTCTCAACTGCTCTCTGGTTCTGTTGGTTTTCTCAGAATGAGACTGTGTGCATTTATATCCCTCACTTCACAAGCTGCTGCCCCAAAACCAAAACCCCCTAAGAACAGAAAACAGAGGGAAAAGTCACCAAATTCAGGCTGAATAACAGAAACACCCCCAAAAAAATCTCATTCTTTCCTTTGCTGAAGCTCAGAGGATGTCAAATAAACTTGGTATGAGGTGAGGCTGTCTCTGGCAGCCTGAGTGATGTTTGTTGCCCTGACAACAGCACGCTGGCATTATTTATTAGTTCATACATTATTGATAACCCTCTAATTGGTGTGTGATGGGAGGAAGTTACAAATGGAAGGTTAGCAACAGCTGATGGAGCCAGGTGACAGTTGTCTCTGGAGCCAGTGCCACAGTGTGTGGTCTGAGCCACCAGTGGAACCAGTATGGGGATCTCCAGCAACCAGGAGTTCCTCCTGCAGCCTCTACAGTTCTTTCAAGCCACTCCAGAGGCAGAAGAGTAGATTTGATGGGTATTTCTCAACTCTATCCAGGTCTTGGAGTGTACACAGACATGTTTCCCATTGCTAATTCTTGGGTGTGACAATGGAAACTGTTGGAATGGCAGTAAAAGGTGTAAATCCCCTCCTAGAGAAAGCAGGAATTGATCTTCCCCAGTTTCTTTCTTACTTAAAGTACAGTAGCACTGATAAAGAGGCAGGAACAAGACCACCTCTTGGTCAACACCAGGGATAGTTTCACTTCTGTCTTGCTCTGTTTCCCTCATTAGGGTAATTAACCCACTGTAAACCATCTGATGAGGCATCTTCCAGCACCACTGAAGACACTGAGAGGATGGGATTGAAATCAGATGGCAAAAGTCTCCTGGTAATGAGTATTTATTAATTCTTTTTTCTTGGTGTCTTCTCTGCACAAAAAAACAGGTGTTTCTTTTAATGTCACTTGTTAATTTTTATTTCTATTTACTTGTAAATCAAGGGGAACTTGTAATTAAGTTATCATTAATTGTATCTTGTAAAAAATCCATCTTCAGCCTACAACCTCACAATGGGTTCTGGGTCTCCTCCTCCCAAACCAGTTGCTGCCACTTTTCCACTTTAAACACATTTGCAGGACCATGATTTTCACCTCTAAATGTTAAACACCCCCCACTGCTTAAAACCAATCCCAGTAGCCCAAGCAGATGTAAAGGCAGAAATATTCCTGTATTTCACAGCTTTTCCATGTGTTTTAGCATCTTTTATTGTGCTCTCCTAAGCACAACCTGGTGATTCAGAAGCCAAAGTGAAATATCTGTGGAGAAAGAAGAGCCCCTCAGTGTGAGGAAGTGGGAGAAATGTTGGTAGGAAAGGAGCCTAAACAGGTATCTTTGGAACTGAGAGGGGCTGGAGAATTATAAATACCAACAAAACGTCAAGATGGCAAAATGACCTTTTGTTCTGGATGAAAAATGTTCCACAAGGCTCTGAAGTCTGAATCAGATTTAAATAGTCATATCACCAAAATGAATAAGAATTAAGAAGGTAAATTAATTCCTAAGGGAAATCACTGTAGATCTCATTAGTTGGGGAACAAGATACCTTAAAACTTTTAATTAAAGATAATATTTACTGCAAATGAATAAGAGTTGGCAGGTTTCAGCAGAAACCATAATCTCATTTATGCAAAGTTTTGCTAGATTAAGGCAGGCATCATTAATCTCATTGGAGATGCCCTCCAGACTGACAGGGCTGCAGCACCGAGGTGATTTCTTACACAAGTCTTTTTATCTCCACAAAAAGAAACCTTAACTGGAGCAGACACAACCCCTAAGAAGGGCTGAGCAATTAGAGGTATCACTCTGTGCAAACAGAGTGCTGACTTGATCCCCTCAGCCAGCCTCTCTGGTAATGAGCTGCTCAGGGGGTCCAGCTCCCCACCAGCAGCCCAGAAACGAGCAGGAGCTGGGACTCCTGGTGCTGTTACCTGCAGAGGGATCCAGCTCTGCAGCTGCTCTGGCTTGGGAAGAAAAAGCATCTTTTGGAGCAGTAACATTGGAGGTGAAGCTCCCTCTCTCCAGTGGGCAGCAGAGGGGTCTCCTGCAAGGCTGGGTTCATGGTGTGGAGTCAGAGACTGGGTTGGGAGACCCCTAAAGCTCAGCCAGCTCCAACCCCCTGCCAAGGCAGGGACACCTCCCACTAGAGCCCCATCCAGCCTGAGAAACTGCCAACTCTACCTGCCTCTCACCAGGAGACACCAGAGGGCAAATGACACCAAATCTCCCAGCTCTGAGAAAATCTATCCCCTAGATTTTTCCAAACAAATAAATGTGGTTTTTTTCTCTCCCATTTTATGAAGAATAAAGGTGAGATTCGTGGAAAAACAGAATTATTGAGGCTGGAAAAGCCCTCTGAGATCAACAAGTGCAGCCTGTGACACCAGCACCACGTTGGCTGGATCATGGCACTGAGAGCCACGTCCAGTCTTGCCTCAGACACCTCCAGGGGTGGCAGCTCCTTCCCTGGGCAGCCCATTCCTTCTTCTGAGGAGCTTCTTCCTCACATCCAACCTAAAGCTGTTGTTTCCCAACCACTCGTGCCACCCATCCTCACTGCCAAGGCTGGCAGCAAAGCAGGGCAGAGCCACCAGGGCCCATAGAGTGTCCCAAAGGGCACCAAAACCCCTCTCCATGAGGTCAACCCCTTCCCTGGTGAGTGCTGAGCTGCCGTGGGCAGAAAGAGAATCCCCGAGGCACAGACCTCTGGCCACCCGGCAGCAGCCGCGGTCCCGTCTCCCCCCTGCCTCAGTTTCCCCCCGTTCTCCGGAGCGGCTCTTCCCGGCTGCTTTCGTCGCCAAGCCGCTGCTGCTCGGCACCGGGGTACCGCAAACACCTCCCGCTCGCCCAGACACCCGCCGAGCCGCTTTATTTTGCTGCCACCTGCTGGAAAAATCACAATTCCTTCTAAAAACGCCGAGAACGGGGCAGCGGACGGAGCCGGGGGGCGGGGGAGGGACACACCGGGGTGTGCCTGCACCCCTCGGGGGGTCACCTCCCCACTGATCCCACGGGGGAATCCGCGGGGCGTCGGGAGAAGCAGCCCGAGGAGCTTCGGGGGGATCCCCGGGGTTGTCCCCCCATGGCCAGGCCGCGGCCCGACCCCTCTGAGCGGCGCCGGTTGCCACGGCAACGGCAACTCCCGGTTGGCCACGCCCCCTTCTTTGTGTGACAGGCGCGGCGGCCAATCAGCGGCCGCGGATGGAGTCACGTGACGCGTCGGGAGCCGCCTTTAGGGGCCGGCGGGGACCGGCGGAGCTCAGAGGGTCGGGAGCTGCCGCCATGTTCGGGGCGCTGGGGAGATGCTTCGAGGAGGATCCGTTCTTCAGGTGAGCGGCCTACCGGGGTTCCCGTCCCCCCCCCGAGCCCCGGGGTGCCCGGCTGGGCGGTGAGGGGGTCGCGGAGGGGGCGGTTGGAGCGGTTTGAGGGGCGGTTTTGTGGCCTCAGGGTAGGGGGGGTCTCTCCCCGCTGTGGGTACCCCGAAGCCAGAGGCCCTATTGGGCCCTGGAGGGGTTCAAGCGCTGCCGGGGAAATCTGAAGGGGTGTCCCTTGCTCCTTGGTTGTCTCCTGGAGACGTCATAGAGAGGTAGGATGGGGGAGGTTGGAAAATTATGGGGTTTATTTGGGTTGTTTCCAAGCTACAGGTAACAGCCGGTGCTCTGGCTGTAAAGCTGTGTGTGTAGGAGAGGAGCAAATCCCAACTGCTGCCTTGGAATGATTCCCATGGGGTGTTGATGCTTCACCCTGCAGAATGTTTGTGTTTTACACCACCAACGGTCGTGCTAGGGGTAGAGAGCAGCTTGGAAATCAGTTTATTTCCCACTGGAAGCTGTGGGGTCCCCCTGGAGGGCTGGGGTAGCCCAGGACCCCCAGAAGGTGGGACTGGGCTCAGAGACCTTGGATGAGCTGGAGAGATTTTTTTTTCTGGAGGTGTGGTGCTGGTTCCTGGGAGCAGAGATAAGGGGTGAGGCAGCGTCAGGCTTTGTGATGTGGGTTTGTTGACTCCATCTCTTAGTTACAGGCTAATTCTGGACCTCTTCGAGGAGAATCTGCTGCAGGAGCAAGTTCCCAACCTTCTAAAGCTTCCAGACCTAGGGCAAGGTGCATTTGGTTTGTAGGGATGCAGGCAGAGTTGGTGCAGAAAACTTCCCTGTGCAAGTCTCCAGCTGAAATTCAAATTATAGTGGAAATCAAGAATGATTTCTAGGGTGCTCATGAACTTAAAACTGAAACAAAAAGTTGTTCTATTATTTTTTGTGTGTGTGTGGATACTGTTGCAGTAGGGGAAAAAAATAAGATGGCAGGAGATAGGAAGGGTGTGTGTGTGAAAGAGATGAGAGACACACTGATATTGCCACTTGTTTTCTTGGCCCTGGCCTCTCAAATCTGCTTTGCATCTAGTTCAGGAGATGAGCTTATGACCTCAGATAAGATTAGCTTCTAAAATAGTGTAGTAATTAGCTCCTGTTGCCACACAAGGGGACTGCTGAGCTTCCAACCCAAACAGCCTGCATGGGCACAGGAGTTGTCTCCTCTGCCAAATAGTTTTAATCCACTTTATTTTGCTTCAGGTGGAACCCCCAGTGTGGTTCCACATAACTTCCCAAGTTGAAAATGCTAAGAAATTCAATGTATCCAGCACCAAGCCCACTTTCCAAAGCAATAAATGGAATTGTTTGCTGTAGGATGCTGATATTTTTTTCAACTACACACTGAGCTCACCACCTGCTGGCCACAAATTCTGAGTGCAGACCCATTGGAGATCCCCCTCTGCTTTTTGCTGGCATTTTAGGCTGTAACTGTGCAGGAATGAGCAGAAATCCCATCTGCCTCTCAGAAATAATATCTTTTTCTCCCTTTAAAATGTCAGATTTTAGAATAATTTGTGTTTTCTGCCTAGAAAAATCTGTGGAGAAAATTCTTCCAGCCTCTGCTGGAGAGGCTTTTGAGTTTTTTAATTATTTTTTTAAGGATGACCTGCTCCTTTTGCAGCTACAGGTGGAGTTCCAGCCACCCCATCCCGTTGGGGCTGGAGATGGAACTTTTGTCCCTCCTCTTGCCCTGCTACTTTTTCCATCTGCTCCTCATCCTGAGAGCACGAGGGCACCTGGCACTGCCCCAGCTGCTTATCACAGCAGGACAGATGTTGCCAGATGCTGGGTGCCAGGGAGTTCAGGGTGTGCCCAGTGCCAAGGGATCTTGCCTTAAAGGAAGATAGAAAGAAAAAATCTTATTTGTGGAGGTGTGGGGTGTGTGAGCAGGTGAAGATGTTGAGGGATCCGAGTGACAAACCAGAAGGAATGGGGTTTGGAAACTGCAATTTGGATCCTTTCACAGCTGTCTGAATGGAGCTCACAATAAACTGACTTTCTAAACTAAATCTTTTGTTTTTTTCCCTTTTCTACCTTTTTTCCCCCTTTCCTTTCCCTTTTTTTCTTTTTTTTCTTTTTTCTTTTTTTTTTGCCTTTTTCTTTTCCTTTTTTTTTTTTTATAAGAATACATTCAATAGTTTGGCTGGACTTTTTCACTTGCTATATTGTAAGAATTAAATAAATAACATTTTTGATCATTTCTTACTCTCAGTGTTATGTCCCAAAGCTATAATAGGAAGCAAATGAAGTACTAGAAATCAATTTGTTTGGGCATCTATTAGGAAGACTTCCTCATTCCAGAATATGAGGTTTGAAAGCTGACAGCTGGAGAGATAGAGATAAGTTTTCTATTCCATCATATGTGCCTTCTGAAATATATATATATANTTTTTTTTTTGCCTTCTTCTTTTCCTTTTTTTTTTTTTTTTGCTTTTTTTTTTTCTTTTTTTTTTTTTTTTTCTCTTTTTTTTTTTTTTTTTTTTTTTTTTTTCCTTTTTTTTTTCCTTTTTTTTTTTTTTTTTGCCTTTTTCTTTTCCTTTCTCTTTTTCCTTTCCCAGGGACCCCTTTGCATGCCACCAGCAGTCCCTGCAGCAGGCACTGAGCAGCTTCTCCTCTCCCATGCTGGGGGCTGAGGCAGGGCCCCAGGACTCCCGCCTGGCTGCCCGGGGACACCCCAGGGTGAGTGGCTGAAGCACACACAGCAGCAGCCAGCTTCAGCAACATGCTGCAGGGGGGGGTTGTGCCACACAAAGCCACTAAAATGCCCTTCTCTCAACACTTGCTGCCTTTCTGAATATCAACTTGACTTCAGGAGGTGCCATGACATGTTTCTGCTCCTCTTGCCCCTGGTTATTTCTAGTTGATTTCACCCAAACCTGTGTTTCAGCTTCAGCTTTGTGAACAAAAGCTTCCCATTCTGCACTGGGGCTGATTCATGTCTCTTCTAGCATTAAAGATGGGGCAAATGGGTACAAAACCCAGAATTTCTGTACATTTCCCCCTGAAACTGAGAAGTTGGCAGTGCTCTGACATAAAGTGTCTTCAGCCAAACCTTAGCAATTTGCTGCCTTCAGAAGGGATCAAGAGTGGCTCCTTTCCCTCCACCACACTAAACTTCCCAGCTGAGTGGTTGCTTTAACAAACCACCTCTGATTTCCACAGTTGGAAGACAAGGGCTTGTGGCACTCAGCCAGGTTTGGTGGTGGTTGTTCAAACCTAGATAGCCAGAGCTTCCCAAACATAGCTGGCACCCAGACTGTCACCTGCAAGTCAAAGGGTAACTGCCAGATTCCTTCCTCTGTGCTCATGCACTGCCACTTAGGTTCAAATATAGATGCTGCTGGGTCTAACGAGGGTGTGATCTTTCCTCTGCCAAAGCAGATTCTTACACCTTGATTCAGTAAATGCCTAGAACCAGCTCAAACTTTTTTTTTTCTTTCTTTTAAACCAACATATCAAGTTTGTGTTTCAATGAGGGGTAAATGTGGGGTGTAGAAAAGTCCCTGTACAACTGCAGAAAGAAGAAGGGACAAGAGAACTGAGTTATTCTGCTAAGCACACAAGGATTACCACATGTTCCTGGTGTCTTTGATGTTCCTCAGGTTTCACAGATGACACAGGAGACTCCCCACTGATGATTCCACTCTTGCTCAAACTGCTTTTAACTCTTAGCCCTCCAGAAATGCTCCACACCCCTCAAATGAGAGGATTTTTATGTAGGGACACAGAGAACTGCAACCTGGAAGAGGTCATAAAGGTTCAAGACTTGGATAATTCCCTCAGTTTGGGGTTAAAAACATCCAATCAGCCTTTCTTGAGGGGAGCTTTTCTAAAACTCTCCAGTCTTAGTTTCCTGGAACCACTGGTGTGTTTTCCAGCATCTCCCTGCCCTGCAGGGGATATTCAATATCAGTTGGTCAAACAGAACTGTGCTGTTTACAGCCACATCTATTTATACAGCTGCAGGAGAACTGAATTTGCTCCTGAGGGATTTGTCTTCAGGTGCTTCTGGGGATGATGAGGGATTTACCCAGAACTTCTGCAGTGACCTTTGAAATTGCTGACAAGGGAGGCTTGGGTTGGATTTATCCCAAGATGGATATTTGAGAGAAATATTTCATGTTTAGATCCATTCACAGAGTGTGAACAACTCAGCTGCATCCCTCCTTTTAAGCTCCACACCTGTATTCCAGCCTCCTGAAATGTAACTTGGTGGGATTACATGAAAGATAAAGCTCCTCTGACTGTCTCTATCTGATGGCAAAGATGTGGATCCTTTTTCTTGCAGGCACCAAGCTTCTCCCTCATGCCCTTTGCAGGCTTTGGTCGAGTGGTCAGTATCCCAGGAGCCAGAATCCTTGTAGCTCTTGCTGGTGCTGCATGTGGAGCTAAAGCTGGGGCAGGGGCTGTGCTTGCAACCTGCCTGTGTGGGCCTGGAGAGATGACAAGAAGGGAGGAAATGAAATTTGAGTTATTTAATGAAAATCCCTGGAAAAACACCCCAAACTTGGACCAGTTTGGATCCATCCAGTCCTGGCATTGGTTGTCATGGGTCAGAATGAAAAGGATTTTCATTGTAGCTGCAGAAAGCAGGGGTTTTTTTTCTGGAGTTACTGATGCTTGCAATGATTTGATGCCTTAAATTGTCTGGAATTGCCACCCAGAGGTTTTGCTAGCCTGGAAGCAGCAACAAATCTCAATCAGCTTGGCCACAATATGAGTTTATTTTGGTATTTTAGTGGCAAATCTTTCACTTTCCAGTCTCTCCACTCAAGCTCCCCAGGCTTTCAGTTCCTCAGCTGAAAAGGTGCCTTTTGCTTTGTGCCTGTGACTGCTCTGATTTGCATTAAAGTAAAAATGCATGGGAAAAGAAAATAAAACCCAACTTCAGATCTTGAAGATCTGTGTTCTAATTGGAATGTCTTTCAGCAGGATGGAGATTTTGGGGACCCTTTCTTTGCCATGGACAGGATGATGTCCACCATGAGGAACAGCATGCTGGAGATGCAGAGGAAATTTGTAAGCCTTGAAACACTTGTTCTGAGCTCTTAATTGTGTTGGATGGTTCCTTCAAATCCTCCTGGGAAAAGCCTGAAGTGGGCAGTGAGATGGGGGGGGTTTAATTGTTATTTATTCATCCCCCCCTGGCTATACCATGGTTATAATTCCCTGATTAAATGTGTTCCTGGCTCTCCAGGGGTTAGAACTGCTCAGAGTTCTCTGGGCTCTGGCTCTTGCCAGAGCTGGCACCTTAAGGAGCCAGTTAAGTGTGTTCACTGGCTGTGTTTACTGGGCTTTACTGGGCTCTGAAAGGCCTTGCAGCTGCTGTTGCTCAAGTCCTGCTTCACCTGAACTCTCAACACACCCTGGAACACGTGGCAAGGCTGCTGGCACAGGGTTTGTCCTCATCCCTGAGCCCAGCTGTGCCAGGGCAAACCCTGCAGCAGCTCTTACTGCTGCCCTGTGGGTTTTCTCTCTTGTGTTCCCTGCCATGAGGAGCTGTGGGGCCAGCCAAGGCTCAGACAAACCCTTCCCAATGAGTTCTGAGGGTCGATTCTTTTACACCAGAAGCAGCCCTTCTTCTCCCCCGGTGACTCCAAGGTGTGCCTTGCTTGCAGGATGACCTGTCTGTCCACCCAGATGCTCACACCTTCAGCTCCTCCTCTGTCATGACCTACTCCAAAGTAGGGGATCAACCTCCAAAGGTCTTCCAGGCTTCAGCTCAGACACGCACAGCTCCAGGAGGGGTAGGTGGCTCTGGGGGTGGTGTAAGTTGCTCTGGGGGGGTGTAACTAGCTCTGAGATGCAGCAAAAAGGTGGAATGTAATTATGGGAATCTTAAGTTCAACCCCCAGCTTCCTTCAGGATCTTTTTACAGCAGTTCCCCTTGTAATTTATAGGTCTGTTTAATTATTGCTCTGTGTTAAAGGCTTCTAAGGGTAAAGTGCTGTTTTCTGTGTAATTTTTCTACTTCTAAGCACACACCTAAATCAAAACGAGTCAAAGGCTGGGAAAACAGAGCAGCTGATTCTCCAGGGTTGATTCTAAGCTGCAGCTGCCCTTTGGGTGACGCCCCTGCAGCTGTCCAGGCTCATTCTGCCCAGCAATTCCCACTGGAGTTGCCTCTGAAAGGCCCTGCAGCCTGATTGGCCATGGGAGAGGTTCCAGCTCAAGCAGACACCCTGGTTATCAAACAGGTTCTAATAATACCAGCCCTGGACACAGTGCTAAGTGGTTGCCTGGGTTTCCAGCAGGTCAACACCACAAGCTAGCAATGAGTTGTTCCTTTGCTGGGAGTTCCTGGTTTAGTTGTCAAGGAGAAGGTTGGAAGCTTGGCTGTGTGGGGTATATTTAGCCCAGGCTCTTTCCCTCCCCTGGCAGTTCAGAGGTAGGATGTGTGTGACTTAAGAAGCTTTAGATGTTCCTGGTAACAAGATAAGAGGGTTAATCTGGGGTTTGGTGGTCTATTAAACAATTGGCAGAGCCTGGAAAACTGATTTTTCCCCAAAAAAAGTATCAAACCTTTGGGGGAGAAAAGTGGAATCTCTACAACACTCACTCCTTGGAACAACTCACTTCTCTGCACAGGTCAAGGAGACCAGGAAAGCTCTGAAGGACTCTGAAAGTGGGCTGGAAAAACTGGCCATTGGGCATCACCTCCAGGACCGTGCCCACGTCATCAAAAAGTCCAAGAACAACAGGACTGGTGATGAAGAAATGAACCAGGAATTCATCAACCTGGATGAAAGTAGGTGTCTCCTGCAGCTCCTGATGGCTTCAGGCTCCTGTTTCATGGGATACTCTGCAGGCTCCAGCTCAAACCATCTGGAAAGGGACAGTTTTTGAGGCAGCTGGAAAGTGCAAATCCAATTTCCTTCATTTGGTAGAAATTTGGGCAACTTAAACTCAACTTTTTCAGGCTTAGTTCCTTCATGCAGTCAGTCCTGCTTGCTGCTCACATTTCCAAGTGCTTTTAATATTTCAAACACTCTCATAACAGAATTTTACTAGCTTGGCAGTGTTTTGACATTTTCATCCCATTTTTTTCCCCCCTGTATCAAAACTAAGAGAAACTTTGTGTTTCAGCTGAGGCCCAGAGCTTTGATGAGGAGTGGCAGAGAGAGATCCTGAAATTCAGGCCTTCCAGAACTCGCTCCCACTTGGAAACTCCAAAGTACAGAAGCATTCACCATGTACCCAAGGAAGATGGCAAAAGAAGGTAAAAAGAGTTTCCTACCACAACAGGGCAAGGGGAATTCAGTTCTGGGCAGTGCTGTGCTTTGCTTCACTCTGTCTCACACTGCAAAGTAAAGAAAATCAGTATTTTTTTTTGGCTTGGAAAATAACTTAGTGGGTTTGTTTGGATTTGATCCACCTATCACCACTCCACCTCCCCATAACTACACAACCTCTATGTGTGACTGTTGTTGTTTGTTTCAGAGGGAAGCCACTTGCCCTTGCAGGTCCCAGGGAGCCCAGAGCTTCTGTGGAGGACCTCAGTGTGACAGGAACCCACATTCCCATCAAAACCAGCAGGAAATAAATGGCTTTCCATTCAGCACTGGAATGGAGCATCCTCAGAGAAGAGAATGGTGCTGCTTTGCTTCTGTTCTCTAAGTACAGCCATATCCATGACCAATTCTCTGTGTTCCCTTGTGCTCTTGGCCTTGCTCCTCCCAGCTCCTGACCACTGAATGCTCTGGAACACTCCTTGGTGAAACCACTGAGTTTCAGCCCCAAACACAACAACTTGCCAGTTAAAAAAAAGCACTTTAATGGATTCTCACTAATTCTGTTGGAAACCAACCAACCAAGGCTTTGATTTGCAGGGTTTTTCTGCTACAGCTGCACCAGTCTCAGACTTTTAAGTAACATTTATTAAGCCTGGTAATACTTTTTCCCACTCTAACTTGCCCAGCAAGTAAAATTTTCTTGTGGTTTTGGTGTGGCTGAAATAATTACTCATTTTCTAGCAATTAATAGCAACTTAATTACACTACAAATTATATATGAGAGAAAATCCTACTGTAAACTATCAAATCCCCAGATTCACCCTGACTTAACATGAAGAAAAGCGAGAGGAAATACTCAAATTAATACTCAAATTAATACTAAAATGGTAAAAACTTCAAAGGAATGTTAGTTTTCCAGTTTTAAGCTGTACTTGCATCCTGTGCCTAGACTGTCAGTGGGATATTTCTGATCTTTGGTGTATTTCTTTGAGGGGTGGCTCGTTATGATTTTGTTCTTGAAGGTCATAGTAGCTTTAATTCTTCTGTAATAACCCCCCTGTGTCCTCAGAAGCTCAGCAGTACCTGTGAGCTATGAACTGGGAGCAGTGGGTTGGGTAGTCAGTAGGTTCACTGGTTAACGAGGTTGAGTAGTCAGTAGGTTCACTGGTTAACAAACCATTGCACCTTATTCTTAAGAGCAAAGAGAGCCCTGCAGACAGGAATCCACCTCCCCCCAGCTGAGATTTGTGTTTCCTTTTGTGTCCTGCTGCAGCAGGTGGGGGAAGCTCCAAAAGCAAACACTGGCTCTTGTTTGGTGGCAGAGTCTGGAGGAAAGCCTGAGGAGAAGGGGCAGTGTAAATAGTCTCTGTAGGCTCTAAGGTTCCAGCACTAGCACTCTGCTGTTGATTCCAAGCCTGAGATGATCTAGTGTAGCCCTAAAATAAAAAATAGAGGCACTATTTCTATGATATAATAAGTTTAGTTAAAGTTCAGATGAATATTTGGCTGAAAAAGAAGTGGCCTTTAAGTGCTGTCTGCCTGCACACTCCTCACATTGATTAATTCTGTTTGTTAATGTGCAAAAATGATACTAAGGACTTTAAAGCAAGGGGAAGATGTTTAATGCAATAATATCTTATTGGGGCCACAAACACACGTGGCAAGAAGCTGACACTGACAAAGCTTTCCCTGAGGTAAGTGGGGGTGAGGAGGAGCACACTGTGTGTGGTAAATTCAGCAGTCTTTGAGTTGAAAGTTGCTTCTGTTTAACAGAAAATAGTATTGAGCTGACAACTTGGGAGTTTTTCTGTCTGTGTATGAGATCAAACACAATCCATTTGTGCAGTTAAGTGCATAGCAGGAGTTGAAAGAGGTCTAATATTCATTACACAACTGTAGAGCCTTGTTCTGCATAGCAGAGTGTGGTGTCCTCTGTAGAAACATCTCCATCTGTCCTTTAATAAAGTTATTTATATTTCTGCTTACTGTTTGGCTTCCTCTGCACCCCCAAAACTGCCTTGGCCATTGCAGGGAGGGGAAGTTTCCAGAAGGAAAGCGTGCATTGATCTGATCTCCACACCTGCCCTCAGCCTCTGCTGGCCCTGGTGCTGCTGTAGGGTTGTTCTTTGGACCTGGACTTCCAAACCTGGAATTTCCCAGGATCCCAGCATGGTGGGGATTGAAAGGGAGCTCTGGAGATGCTCTGGTGCCACCCCCTGCTCCAGCAGGGCACCCAGAGCAGGGCCCAGCAGTGCAGTGTCCAGGGGGGAATCTCTCCAGAGGAGGAGACTCCACAGTTCTCTGGGCAGCCTGGGCCAGGCTCTGACACCCTCACAGCAGAGAAGTTTCTTCTCCTGCTCAGACAGAACCTCCTGGGTTCCAGTTGGTGCCCCTTGTCCTGTCCCTGGCACCACTGCCCAGAGTCTGGCTCCCTCCTCTTGCCCTTGGGGCTCTTTATCTCTTGCTCAGCATTGCTCAGCTCCCCTCTCAGGCTGCTCTGCTCCAGCTGAACAGCCCCAGGGCTCTCAGCCTGGCTGGGCACAGAGATGCTCCAGCCCCTCAGCATCTTCCCAGCCTCTGCTGGACTCTCTCCAGCAGCTCCTTGTCTCTCTTGAACTGGGGAGCCCAGAACTGGACCCAGTACTCCAGAGGTGGCCTCAGAGGGGCAGAAGACTCTCTGGCCCCTCTTTTTTTATGCTCCCAGCAGACCATCAGCCTTCCTGGCCCTGGCTCGTGTGGAGCTTCTCCAGGTCGCTCTTTTATTGCGTCAAAGCCGCGGCTCTGAAGGTTCAACCCCTTCCAACACCCCTCGCTGCCCTTCAGCATCACACCCCCCCGGGAGCCTTGGCGGGGCCACTGACACAACACAGCGGGCTCAGCCCCGAGAACCCCCGAGTCACACCCTCCTCATCCTCATCTCCCCCTCGCATCTCGCCGCTGCTCCTCTGCCCGCTTCTCCTTCAGCCCTGAGGCCGCTCGGCCTGCGCTGACCCCGGCCAAGGGCGACCCGGGCCCGCTCCGCCCCCGGCCCCGCTCCGCATGCGCCGTGGCCCGGAAGGGGCGGCGAAGGATCCGCGCTGAGGGTGCC
>VYZU01016533.1:0-22473 GCA_013401355.1 Ceyx cyanopectus | reverse complement strand
TGGTTAAAAAATTTTTGGGGGGGGGGGGGTTTGGGGGTCTGGTTCTCTTGGGAGCTGTGTGGAGATTGGAGGTGACCCTGTGGGAGCTGGGAGAGCCCGTTTGGAGTGAATTGGGCGGTTTGTTGGAGAAAAGCAGCTTGCCTGGAGGTTGGCACAGTGAGCTGCAGTTGTCTGCTCCTGGCTAAGCCACTGTGGAGTTGTCAGGGTTGGAAGGGACCTCAAAGCTCAGCTGCTTCCAGCCCCCCTGCCATGGCAGGGACACCTCCCACTGGATGTGCTGAGAGCCCCATCACAGAACCACAGAGTGTTAGGGGTTGGAATGGACCTAGAAGCTCATCTAGTCCAACCCCCCTGCCAGAGCAGGGGCACCCAGACCAAGTCACCCAGGAACAGATCCAGGCGGGTCTTGAGTGTCTCCAGGAGACTCCCCAGCCTCCCTGGGCAGCCTGTGGCACTGTCAGCAGCCTTTTTTTCCTTCCCACCTCCTGTGCTGTCCCCTCGCAGCTGGTGCTGAAGCCCTCCGGCAGACACAGCTCCTCGGGAGCCCTCCCCAACGAGCGCATCCGCAACATCGGCATCTCCGCCCACATCGACTCGGGGAAGACCACGCTGACCGAGAGAATCCTCTTCTACACGGGCAGGATAGCCCAGATGCACGAGGTTGGAGAAGGGATCCTGCAAAAAATCTGCTTTATTTTCCCCTGGGATCCCGTGAGAAACAAGTGGAGGGCGGGGGGATTGGGAACAACCCTTCTCTGCAGTGTTCTCCCTCTTCTTACAAGCAGCATTTCAAATCTGAGTGCAAGACTGTGCTGCCAAAGACTTTGATTTCAAGATTGAATGCTCCCAAATCTGTTGTAAATATAAAGTGAAATGATGTTGGGCTTGGAAGGGACCTTTAGAGGTCACCTAGCCCGACCCCCCTGCAGCAAGTGTTTGTTTTGCTGATCACAAGGAACAAGCCAGGGATGTAATTTCTACCTTCTGGGGGGTTCTCTTGTTCAGAGTGAAGCAGCTTTTCCTGCAGATTTCTGATAACCTCTTTTGGGAATGAGCCTCAGGAGAGCAAAACCACTTTAAAAGTTGCAGGTGAAGCTGCAAAAAAAAAAATCAAACTTGCTTGTAGTTCAGGAATTGTGATTTTTCCATGTCTGCTTGCAAGATGATGCCCAGCACAGAAAGAATCACTCCTGCACGTGTAAAATTCTTAGTAAATGGGTTTTTTTCTTTCTTTCTTCCCTCAGGTGAAAGGGAAGGATGGAGTTGGAGCTGTCATGGACTCCATGGAGCTGGAGAGGCAACGTGGCATCACCATCCAGTCTGCAGCAACCTACACCATGTGGAGAGACACCAACATCAACATCATTGACACCCCGGGTAGGGGCTCCTCAGCAAAACTCCACCAGCTCCAAGCTGCAGCATCCCCTGCTGCTGAGGGGCTCTCCTGGCTTTGGTGGAGCTTTCCCAGCAGAGCTGAAAAGGAGGGATAGTCCCACTAGGTGTGAGCTGCAGGAGTGGCAGGGTGTAGGTTTGGGTTTGAGGATGGCAGGTTCTTCTGAGCTGCCTCCAGATCAGAAACATCTGCCTCTGCAGCTGGATGGGTTGGTCCTGCTTGGGATTATGAGGCTGATCCCTCCTGAAGCAGCACCATTTTCCCTCCATCCCTTGCATTTTGATGCTCTTTGGAGCTCTGCTCCCCACTGGAGAGTCCCCCTGGTGGCTTTTGCTCTTCCAGAACCTTCCAGATCATTTCTGCAGCCAGGAGTGAGCAATCTCTTACCACTTCTCCTCTCCTTGGTTCTTCAGGACACGTGGACTTCACCATCGAAGTGGAGAGGTCTCTGAGGGTGCTGGATGGGGCCATCCTGGTGCTGTGTGCTGTTGGAGGGGTGCAGTGCCAGACCATCACAGTCAACAGGCAGATGAAACGTTATAATGTCCCCTTCTTAACCTTCATCAACAAACTGGACAGGCAGGGCTCCAGTCCAGCCAGAGCTGTACAGCAGCTCAGGTATTTATCCCTGAGGGTGGGGTGTTGTTCAGAGACCCAGCTGGAGCATCTGTGTGGAAACAATGGAGTTGTTCCTGGAGTTAATTCCTGTTTTCTCCCTTTTTTCAGGTCCAAGTTGAAACACAACGCAGCCTTTGTTCAGATTCCCATTGGGCTGGAGGGAAACTTCAAAGGAGTCATTGACCTCATTGAGGAAAAAGCCATTTATTTTGATGGGGACCTTGGGTGAGTGTGGAAATGGTGCAGTCAGTGCAGAGCTGGGGGAGTCTGGAGGGAGGAACTATCCCCAGCTCCTCTGCAGAGCTGGCTGAGCAGCTGGGGATGTGCCTGGGGCTGGGTGGTGAAAGGGCTGATCCCACCCCGTGGCCTTGGGGTGCTGATGTTCCTCTGGGTGTGCAGCCAGACTCTCTGGTAATGTTCTTCCTCCTCCTTTCTTCCTCCCTCCTTTCCTTTCTCCTTTCTCCCTCCATCCTTTCTCCTTTCTCCCTCCCTCCTTTCTCCTTTCTTCCTCCCTCCTTTCTCCTTTCTTCCTCCCACCTTTCTCCTTTCTTCCTCCCTCCCTTTCTCCTTTCTTCCTCCCTTCCTTTCTCCTTTCTTCCTCCCTCCCTTTCTCCTTTCTTCCTCCCTCCTTTCTCCTTTCTTCCTCCCACCTTTCTCCTTTCTTCCTCCCTCCCTTTCTCCTTTCTTCCTCCCTCCCTTTCTCCTTTCTTCCTCCCTTCCTTTCTTCCTCCCACCTTTCTTCTTCCTCCCTCCTTTCTTCCACCTTTCTCCTTTCTCCCTCCTACCTTTCTCCTTTCTTCCTCCCTCCTTTCTTCCTGCCACCTTTCTCCTTTCTCCCTCCTACCTTTCTCCTTTCTTCCTCCTTTCTCCCTGCTTCCTCCCTCCTTTCTCCTTTCTTCCTCCCTCCTTTCTCCTTTCTTCCTGCCACCTTTCTTCCTCCCTCCTTTCTCCTTTCTCCCTCCCTCCTTTCTCCTTTCTCCCTCCCTCCTTCCTCCCTCCCTCCCTCTCCCTCCTCCCACGTTGTGCTGTGTGTGCAGGCAGAGGCTCAGGTCAGAGGAGATCCCAGCAGCCCTGAGGGCAGAGGCCGCAGAGCGGCGCCGGGAGCTGATCGAGTGCGTGGCCAACTCAGACGAGCAGCTGGGAGAGCTCTTTCTGGAAGAGAAGATCCCCACAGCTGCTGAGTTAAAGGTAACTCAGCTGTGCTGCTGCTCCCTGGAGCTCTTTTTGTGTCCCCATCCTCTCTTGGAAGCAGTTTGGTTGGCTGCAGTTCCCTGCTTGGGTGTCCCCTCCCACCCCGTGTCCTCCTGCACGAGCCTGTGCCACACGTGGAGCTCCTGCTGCTGTGCCCTGAGCACCAGGGTAACCTGAGGACGTGTTGCCTTGGAGGAGAAGTGCCAAGCTGGCTCACATTTACTGCACAGCTCCCCGTGGAACAATTTATTCCCCTGGAGAGTTGCCTGGGGCAGGGGTGGAGGATCCCTGGAGGGGTTTCCAAGGCCAGGTTGCCCAGAGAGCTGATTGATGTCTCCAGGAGGAACCTGTGTATCCCAGCTTGGCTGCAGCCAGAAGCAGCAGAGGTTTCTAGGAAAGCACAAACAGCTCCTATTGCTAACCAGGCATTTAGTTATTCCAGTAATTAACATTATTTTCTGAATCCTGAGCCATTCCTGTTACCAAGCAGCTTGATAAGAACAGAAACCTGTAAGGATCTGTCCCTGACTGGACAGAGGGAGCAGAGCTGAGCACACTGCCCTGCTGGGAGGGGTGAGAGGCTTGAGGCAGGATCCTGCTGGGAGGGAAACCTGGCACCAGGAGAGATCTGTCTGTCCAGCAGCCCTCTGCTTCCCACATCAGAACACCCATGAATTCCAGCTCTCAAGGCTGCAGTTTGGCAGCTGCAGGTTCACTTGCACTAATGTGTCCCTGAAGATGGATTTTCTTCTGGTGGCTGGCAGCCAAGTTTCCACTGAAGGTCCCTTTTGGTGGAAATGATGGTAAATATCCCTCCTGGATGCCACAGTTCCAGCATGTGAGCTTTGCTCAGCTGCTTAAACATCCCCATTTGCTGCTCTTCACACTCAGGGAACCCACAGGCCTCAGGTCCTCAGCAGGGAGCTCAGTGACAATAATCTTGAGGTGAAAATAAGATTGTTGTGGGTTGTTTTTTTCCCCAGGGTAATGGTTGATGAGGAGAAATTGAGGTTGGGTTGCTTCATTTAAAGCCACGTGGCCAAATAAAAGCAGCAGGCATTGGTGCTGTGGGGGATGAGAGCAGGGAAGGGCTGGATGAGCAGAACTCCTGGCTGGTGATTGTTTCTCCTGGTGTTATCCTGATGAAATCATTCCATGGACACACTGGAGGGGTGATGATTTTTGGTGTTAATTATGAAGACAGCTTAACTGCCTGCCCTTGGGTACTCTGAATAACTCCAGATGAGATGATGTGGTTTAAGGAGCTCACTGTGTCACAGAAAACTCATTTCTTTTAGCTCATCAGAGCAGAACAGGAGCTCCTGAGGGCTCCAGGAAGAGCAGGGAGGTGGCTTCAGTAATTAACAGCAGGCAGGGAGACTCCAGGAGTAGAGATGACCAGCAAAGAACCTCAACTGCTGCAGGAGGAGAGTAAATTCTTTGAGTAAACTCTGCTATCTCTGCTTTATTTTTTTTTCAGCTTGCCATCAGAAGAGCAACCCTGAAGAAATCCTTTACCCCAGTACTGGTGGGAAGTGCCTTGAAGAACAAAGGGGTGCAGCCACTGCTGGATGCTGTCCTGGAATATCTCCCCAACCCTTCTGAGGTGGAGAACTATGCCATTCTGAACCAGGAGTGAGTATCCTCATGGCCACAGGGACTGCTCTTGGCTTTCTAACTGGTGTCATCCAAGAGAGCTTGATGGTTGGGCTCATGTTTAGAGGAGAGTGATGTGTTTCCTTCATTAACTTCATTAACTCCCTCTCCATCCCTCTTTTCAAGGGGTTCTGAAGAGAAAAACAAGTTCCTGTTGAACCCTGCTCGAGATAATTCCCAACCATTCATAGGCCTGGCTTTCAAACTGGAGGTAAGCTCTGCACTGCTCTCCTTTCTCAGGGGGGGGGAATCAGGCCACTTTTTGAAGCACCCAGGTCCTGAGCTCTCAGTGGAAGGTGCCTTTGGTGGCTTTTTTTTCCCTGGCTCACTGTCTGGGTGGTGATGCTGAAGGGAAAGGTTCCTAGGGAACAGCTGCCCAGAACATCACCCTGGGATCTGATTCCATTGCTGGCAAGTTTGCCATGCTACCAGTTTGCAGAGCAGAAGCTGCACTGGCATTTTGAAGGAGACTGGAAGGTGTCCAGGCTCAGGATTTCAAGAAAGAGAGTGAGTCCAAGCAGATGGTAATACCACAGCTGAGGTAGAACACATTTTAACACCAGTATATGTTTAATTTCAATTTAAATTGAACTTTTTTTAAACAAACAAAAATGGTTTCAACCATAACATCCCCAAATGTATCAAACTGCCAAATTTGGAAGTTTTCAAATGGGTTTTGTGCTAGAGATTCTTCCTGATTTTCTTAGTGAAAATCTGGGAGGTTGATTTGCTGATTTCAAACAAACCCAGGATATTTTTTTCTGGAAGTATTTGGAATGGAAAACTATGGCATATTAAAGATTCAGAGAGGAACAAAATGCACTTTTAACCTAAGTGTTTGCTCAGATTTGTACAGAAGGTGGTTGGTCAGATTGCTGGTTAACAGCTGCTGGTTAACAGCTGCTGGTTAACCTCTGCTGGTTAACCTCTGCCTCTGCTGGTTAACTTCTGCCTCTGCTGGGGGGGGGGGGGGGTTAGGGCTGGGAAAGGGGTAAAACCAAACAAATTGCCAGGGGATGGGATGCCAAGATCCATTCCAGAGCCCAGTGCAAGCTGAGGCTGTGGAAAGAACTTCCATATCCACGCCTAGGGTGTAAATTCAGAGCAAATGGAGTGAGTTTGGTGGCTCCAGCATGGTTCTGAGTGGGAGTGTGTGTTTGTTGCAGGCTGGTCGTTTTGGGCAGTTAACCTACATCCGAGTTTACCAGGGGATGCTGAAGAAATCTGAATACATCTACAACACCAGGACTGGCAAGAGGGTCCGTGTCCAGAGGCTGGTCCGCATGCACTCCGACAACATGGAGGTGAGGGGGGAGATCCAGGCCAGGGCAGGGGCACCCAGGGCAGCCCACACAGGGACAGAGCCAGCTGGGCTGGAATCTCTCCAGAGGAGACTCCACAGCCTCTCTGGGGAGTCTGTTCCAGGCTCTGGCACCCTCGCAGGGAAGAAGGGATCCCCTCTCAGGCTTCTCCTCTCCAGGCTGAACAGCCCCAGGGTTCTCAGCCTTTCCTCACCAGAGATGTTCCAGCCCCTTCATCATCCTCACAGCCTCTGTTGGACTCTCTCCAGTATTTCTCTGCTACTGGGGGGCCCAGCACTGGACACACCACTCCAGCTGTGGTCTCAGAGGGGCAGGAGAACCTCCCTGGACCTGCTGCCCACACTCTTCATGTCCCCCTGGAGACCTCTGGGTTTGGCCCATTGCTGTCCCATGGAGAACTTATTGTCCACCAGGACACCAAAGTCCTTCTCCAATCAACCTTCTCCAATTTATCTGCAGTCTGTGGCCTGTCTTGCAGTATCTAAGGAGTACCCTTTTCTTCCCTAAGGATGTGAATGAGGTTTATGCAGGAGACATCTGTGCCCTGTTTGGAATTGACTGTGCCAGTGGGGACACCTTCACTGACAAAACCAGCACAGACATCTCCATGGTGAGTGCACCTTCCCAGCTGCCTGCCTGCCCCATGGGCTGGAGTTCACCCCTGTTTGGTGGAGATTCTTCTCCTGAAATGCTTTTTTTTTGGATGTATATGCAACTGCAAGTGTTTTCCTGGTGGTGTTTGTTGCACCTGAAGGAGCCTGAGTGTTACCTGGGAGAGAACACTTGGCATCAGGTGTTGCTGCTGCTGAGAACCCAGAGTATTGAGCTGTGTGTTTGGATAAGGAGTTAAATACATCAGGGTTGTTTCTATATCTATTTCCATGTGTATTTAGATATATTTATCTGTATTTACTAAATCAGCCAAGTCTTGTAGAGTGAAATCCAGAAAGCAACTGACCTCTGGGAAACAGTGTGGGAAATGCTGAGTTCTTTGTGGAGAAACAACATCCCTGGGTGTACAGGACTCAAGTTGTTTGATCTCTGCCTTTCCCTGGGTGTAGCAGGACTCAGGTTGTTTGATTTCTACCTTTCCCTGGGTGTACAGGACTCACTTGGCTGATCTCTGCCTTTGTGGTTGTTGCAGGAATCAATTCACATCCCTGATCCTGTTGTTTCTGTAGCTATGAAGCCTTCCAACAAGGTAAATCACCTTCTTTCTGACTCAAGTTACCTGTCCTCTGCTGTTTTTAGCCCTTTAGTTGGGTTAGCAGGTAAATACAGAGCTGCAGAATAAAATTAATTGGTTTATTATGTTGTGCAGAGCAGTTAACACATGGTTGAGGTCACTTGGCTGGTGACTGCTTTTTTTCTCTTCACCACTAAGATGCTTGGCTTTGACCTGGGCCAATGTGCACTTGAAGTAACCAGAGGGATAAATACTTACTTAAAATACTTAAAAATACTTAAAATACTTGAAAATACTTACAATAAATAATTTAAATAATGACTTAAAATTAATAAATGCTTCACTTGTCTGGCCATGCTTCAGAAAACAACCTCATGAGAGAGAAATGCTCAGCAGTTGATGGGCAAGCTCGAGGCCTCTGCCTGGGGTGACTCTGGGTGTTGAGTGAAGGTTTTTTTTTGGGCTGTGTGTGGTTTGTTTTTCAGAATGATTTTGATAAATTTTCCAAAGGCCTGAGTCGCTTCACGAGGGAAGATCCCACCTTCAGAACCCACTTTGATGATGAGAGCAAAGAGACCATTGTTTCAGGGATGGGGGAGCTGCACTTGGAGATCTATGCCCAGGTAACTTAGAAAGTGAATTCCATGGGATCTGATTTTGACTTTTTTTTTTTTTTCCCTAAGAATTCCTCTCTGGCTGAAACCAAAATGCTGTGATTTTTGAGTGCCTGAGGTGATGTCAGGTGGACAGGATGGTTTTGAACTCTCATTCTTAAATGTATTTCCTTTTTCCATCTATCACTCCATGAAAAGCTGATGCAGCAGGAGGGGATTAGTGTCTTACAGTGATTTATTTGTGTTTTTCAAGCTATGTCTAGATTTTATTCTACTACAATAGGCGTCCCTGACTTATTGACAGAACAAAGATGGATTTTTGTCTTGGAAAACATAAACTTGAACACAATAATCAATGCTGTTCCCTTTTCCTGTAGCCCCTAAACAAAAGTGACAGCAGAACAACAGTAACACCCCAAAAAATCAACCCCAAAGCCCCCCCAAGATCCCCCCAAAATCACTCGGACCCCAGACCGAAGGAGCGGGTTCCCCTAGATCAACTTCTCTCCTCTCAGAAAGGGGGGTAAAAATGTAAATAAATTAATTTCCAGTGTCTGGTAGCAACTAACAAGCCTGTATTTCCTTCTTCTGGGTCCCTTCCTGCAGCGGATGGAACGAGAATACAGCTGCCCCTGCACCATGGGGAAGCCCAAAGTTGCCTTCAGGGAGAACATCGCCGCGCCCGTGCCGTGAGTGCTGTGCCAACTCTGGGGAGGGCTTGGGTCACTTTGCTGCAGCATTTGGGTACGTAGCAGAAAAAGCAGCTTGGAGGGTCAGAGCTCAACATGCAGGGAGGGTTTAACCCAAGGAGGAGTTGCTCCTTGGGGCTCTGGCCTCCCCGTGGCAGAGCTGGAGCTGCTCAAGCATCACTGCGAGGCTGGCGGCTGCTCCCCGTCACCTCAGCCCCACGCTGGGGGTGCCACAGGACCCTGGTTTGCCAGGGAATGATCTCCTGGGGGGAGAGAGAGAGAGAGAGAGAGAATCAAGCTGTAGGAAGGGAGAATGGCAGGAAGAGGAGCTGGTGTGGGGAGAGAGAGAATCAAGCTGTAGGAAGAGGAGCTGGCTGCTGGAGCACCCTGCCCTGAGGTGTGGCCGAGCACTGGTGATGGTTTGAGGTACAACATGAAGTCCTGTGATTTTTTTTACAGGGGGTTGCACAGCCAGGAGTTTCTCTTGGGATTTTTCTTGGGAAAACACTTGTTCAGCTCCCAGAATGAGGATGGAGAATAGCACAGTGTCAGTGCTCCTCTGGGTACCAGTGTTTCTGCTGCTGGGGTAGAGGATGCCCCTGTGTGCTGGGCCACCACTGCTTTGCTCTCTGCAGCTCCAGCATCCTGGCAGCTGCTTCTTCCCTCCAGCCCTGGCCTGTTCTCTCCCCAGGGATGGAACCTCTGCCATTCCCAAACAGGCCCAGAAATAGCTGGAAATTCCATGTTAGCTGCCAGACCTATAGGCATCAGATCTGGGAGCACCCCACCACCTCTTTGGCTGAGCTGGGAGGTTAAAACAAGCAAAAAAAAAACAAACAACAAAAAGGCTTTTTAGACACAAATTTTTTTTTACCTGAGACACCATTTCATGAAGGAGAATCAAATAGTCAAATTCCAGAGAGTCATCACTTCTTTTCTGGAAAGACAAGATGAAAAGGGGTGAATTTGGGGTTTCCCCCCACCTTCCAAGAAGGGAATCAGTTCTCTTTGGTTATCATAAAAACTATTATATTTTGGGAGGAATTGGCAGCTTGTGTTGACAGATAAAGCAGGTGGAGTTTAGTCACTTCAACAAAACAAAAAGATACACTTTAGTTTTTCAGTGAACTCCAATATTGACATTTTTGGGACCATGAAACTTAAAGCCATGCTAATTCCTCCCTTAAAGAAGCCAGATAGGGCTCCACTTAGGAATTCATTTGGGAAGGGAACACCAGATGTTATCAAGTGCCAGTTTAGCCCAAATAATCCTAAATAAAACTGTAGGATAAAAGCTGGAGGGATCTCCAGAGTCTTTCCAGTTAGCAGTGATTGTGTGTGACAGAATACACACTGGCCTTTGGAACAGATTGTATCTGTTCTTAGGGAAAAGGAGCAAAAATTACTCAAGAGAAATATTTTTTGTCTGCTTTTGCCTTAAATCCAGCTGGTTTGCTAAAAGAGTTTAAAAGTGTGGCTGCTGAACTGCTTTCAGCAGCCATCAGAGGGAGCAAAGCACTAACTAACTGCTCCTGGAATGAGTTTCTGGTTTCCCTTCCTACCCAGAACTTTGTGGGAATTCACTGGCAAAAAATTCACTTTGAAAGCCTCTTCTGAAGTCTCCTGATATACTGGGGCTTCTAAATAGGAAATCCAGCTTCTTTAAAAAATATATTTAAAAAACACTTGGTTTCAGCTGAGCTCTGGTACCTGCCACAGCTGCTGAGCTCTGAAATGCTGCTGTTCTTGCAGGGCAGTGATGATAGAATCCCAGGTTTGGGTGGGAAGGGACCTTCCAAGATCATCCCAGTCCAACCCCTGCAGGGAGCAGGGCCATCTGCACCCAGAGCAGGGTGCTCAGAGCCCCCCCAGCCTTGTGCCAGGGCTGGGGCAGTTCCACCTCTCTGGGCCAGGCTCTCACCACCCTCAGCATCAAAGATTTCTTCTTCTCCAGTCTAAATCTTTTAGTTCAAACCATCCCCCTCTTGTCCTGTCCCAACAGGCCCTGCTCAAAACTCTGTCCCCATCTTTCTGACAGCCCCTTGAAGCCCTGAAATGCCCCCAGAAGGTCTCCCTGGAGCCTTCTCCTCTCCAGGCTGAACCCCCCCAGCCCTCCCAGCATTGCTGGGGCTGCTCCAGCAGGTCCCTGAGGGTAACTCACCACTTGCTTCACATGTTTCACTTGGGCAAGGTGGAACTTGGTGTCTTCAGTTGAGTTCTGCCACGTCACATAGCCAGCAGCAACCCAGCCCAGCAGCCACAGGGGCTCCATCTCTGGGGGCACATTCCCATGGCTGTCTGGCAAACAAAAAGCACCAAGGTACAGGAGAGAAGATCTGTGGAGCTGCAGCCACTCACAGAGCCTCCCTGCCTGATGGGAGCTGCTAAACTCCCTCCCTTCTTCACCTTGGAGGAGCTGTGACATCACCCCTGGCTTCTCCTCCCGGTCCTCTTGCCTCAAAACCTTCCTCCTGGCCCAAACCCTTCCTTAGTACCTGGGATGTTTTCTGCCACCAGCTCTTTTTCCAGGCTCTTGATTCGATTGTAGAACTTGGCATCAGCTTCTTCTGAGCTCCTCAGCTCTCCCTGGAGTGTGAACTGCACATCTGGAGCAGTGGTTGTGTTGCCCAGATGATAAAGAACCTCAGCAGTGCAGTGAACAGCCCTGCCCTGTAACAGAGTTCAGCACAGGCATCAACTAGCTGGAGAAATACAAGTGTAGCTTTGGACATTTGCACTTCTAAAAGCCTTTTTTTGTTGTTTGCTTTATGTAATTGCTATTTTCTGAGTCCCCTAGGGAGCCAACAAATCCCCTAGGGAGCCCCCAAATCCCCTAGAGATGTGTTTTTCTTTAGGACAAGGTTAAATAGTGTTTCCTGGATGTTGAATTCCCAGCCTTTCTGTGACTATCCCAGAAGGGCAGCTTGTTTTTTGCAGCAGTAAAGGGCAGTGGTTGTGGTGTTGTTGGGTGTCCCTTGTTCCCTCCAAGTCCAGGGTTCAAAGGACTGTACTTGAGTGTGTGGCACTGAAAATTCCTTGTCAGCCCTCAAGTATTTCCTTGGGGCACAGTGGCAGCTACCAGATGGTTGAGGCTTTTATGGTGTGTTCCCGTGGAGTAAAACTGAACCATTTTCTGCCTGATTTGCAAGAGGGAAAAAAGCCAAAAGCATGATCCTAAATATTATTATTAACTGGTGTGTCCAGTGGCATGAAGTGATGGCTTTGGAATGACACTTCAGTAGAGCCTGCAGGATATATTCAATTAGCTGAACTCACTTTGTCAAGGACATCTTCTAACTCCAGTTCCAGGTGGTACTTGTGCCCCACACCACTGATGTCCTAAGTAAGGAAAAGATGAAGAACATTTATTAAGTAAAATGTTGAATTCTTGTGGAAAATAGTAGGTATTGCTGTATTTTCTTGAGTAGATACTGAGGGTAGAGTTTTAACTTCTTCTTTATATTGTCTGGTTTGCACTTTTATATGATTGTGTTTTATCATCTATTTTTTCTTGGCTATCTCCAGTAACTTCACCAAGCAGGTGAGTTTTGCCGTAACCTGTGCTGGAGGTTTTTAGGGATCCCTTTGGGCACAGCCCAGCCCTTCCACGTCCTCCCCACCCACCTAGTGCCCTGTGCCAGCCACACACACGTTGGTGCTGCCACGTGCATGGGACTGAGTCCTGCTGCTGCCAGGCACCTGGTGGTTAACAGCAGGGTGGGTCTGCCCTGTGAAACACACCCTCTGTTCTGCCCTGTGCTGGCAGTGCTGCAGCACCTCTGCCTGGCACCATGGCCAGGGTGTTTCACCAAGTCCCCCCTGAGCCACCCCCACGGGAGGGGATGATCCTGTAGCTGCAGGAGAGCTGCTGAACTTAGGAGATAGCCAGAGCTGGGGAAGCACCCTGCTTGTGTCAGCACCAGTGTGGGCAGCAGGAGCAGGGCAGGGATTGTCCCCCTGGGCTGGGCACTGGGGGGGTTACCCCTGGAATCCTGGGGTCAGTTTTGGCCCCTCACTCCCAGCAGGACATGGCGGGGCTGGAGAAGGGCAATGGAGCCAGGGAAGGGGCTGGAGCAGGAGTGTGGGGAGGAGCAGCTGAGGGACCTGGGCTTGTTGAGCCTGGAGAGCAAGGAGGCTCAGGGGAGACCTTCTGGCTCTGGCAGCTCCTGACAGGAGGGTGCAGCCAAGGAACAAGAGACAGGACAAGGGGAACCTGACTCAAGTTGTGCCAGGGGAGGTTGAGTTTGGAGCTGAGGAACAATTTCTTCCCTTCCAGGGTTGTCCAGGGCTGACCCAGCTTGCCCAGAGTGGAGTCCCTGTGATCCCTGGAGGGGTTTCCAAGCCCTGGAGCCGTGGTGCTGAGGGACAGGGGCAGTGTTACCCGGGCAGCGCTGCTCGGACTCCCCGCTCCCTTCCAGCCTCAGCGAGCATCACCCTCCCGCAGGGAGCCCACAGCGCCCAGCCCCGTTCGCTTCCCAGCCCCCTCGCGTATCTCAGAGTGTCAGGGGTTGGAAGGGACCCCGGAGACCCTCTCGTCCAACCCGCCAGGCAGCGCAGGGTGCCCCGTGTCCCCGCTGCCCTCACCTCGCAGCTGGCAGCGCGCAGGCCCCGCAGGCCCAGCCCGCGCCCGGGGCCCCCCCGGCGGTAGCAGGCGAAGGAGGCGGCCAGAGCCGCGGCCCTGCCGGCGGGAGATTGACCCGTGCTGGGCTCCATGGCGGCGGGGGAACCGCTTCCTCCTCCCGCAGGAAGCCTCCGGCCCGGGGCGGAGCGGGGGAGGCTCCAGGGCCGCTGCTCCCGCCCCGCAGCGGGGTGTGCCCGGGCGCTCCCCGCCCGGCATCACTGATTAATTAACAGCGATTCATTAGCCAAGATGTGGAAGGGCTACGAGGGGTTGATTCGTGTCGTTGAATAAAAAGAATACTTGTGGCTTTTGCAAGGGACAGGACAAGGGGGGGTGGTTTGGACTAAAAGAGGGAGATTGAGGTGGAGAGAAGGAGGAATTGCTGCTGAGGGTGCTGAGAGCCTGGCCCAGAGAGGGGGAACTGCCCCAGCCCTGGCACCATCCCAGGGCAGGTTTGGGGGGCTCTGAGCACCCTGCTCTGGGTGCAGACATCCCTGCTCCCTGCTGGGGGGTTGTACTCATGACTTTTAAGTTCTTTTCCAACCCAAACTTGCCTGTGATTTGATGATCCTTCCAGTTTCAGTTTCAAAGTCTTTTGAAATTACTATTTCTGAATTAGTATTCAGAAATAATGTTTCTGAATTAGCATTCAGAGCTGTTTTAATAGTTGATATTGCACATGTTCTTCCTGATCATCCTGTGCCTGTAGTTAGAAGCCAAGCACCTTGTGGGTGTAAACTGTAGGTATGTGCAGAAACAGCAGAAGCTCCACAACACTGTTACTCAGTCAACAAAAGTCACGAGCCCAGAGGTAAGCAGCTGTTCCCAGCACACAGCAGCAGTTGTTTGCTGAGGGATTTCACTCCTCATGATCCCTCAGTTTCCCACTCGTGAGATGAAGGCTTGTGGTTGAGATGAAGAACTGTGGTGCTGCAAACCCTGGGCTGGAGTTTTGGCTGCTGTTGTGGTGCTGAGCATCTCAGGAACCAAATGGAATGAAGCAAAAGGCAGAGTGGGATTTTTCTTTCTTCACTCCATAGAAAGGTGGTTGGTGCCATGAGTAACGTGGTATTTTGGGGGGTTTTGGTTGCCCTTAGGTTTGAATACACACACAAGAAGCAGACAGGTGGAGCTGGGCAGTATGGCAAAGTCATAGGATTCTTGGAACCTCTGGATCCTGAGGACTACACCAAGCTGGAGTTTGAAGACAGAACTGTTGGCACAAACATTCCAAAGCAATTCGTGCCTGCTGTTGAAAAGGTACAGAGTGGTTTGTGTCTGGATGTAGCATAAGAAACACTGGATCTTGTTTGTTTTCTGCTCTTTTGTCTACATTTACTGTGACTTTCTTACCTTGGGCAGTGCTGGGAGCAGCACTGTGCCAGGGCAGGGGGTGAGGAGAGCTGAGCTGGGAAGTAAAACCACTGACCAGAGCTAGTTCTGTTCTCTGCTCTCACTCCAAGCAGCCTGTGCCATGGCCTCAGTGGAAGCAGAACCACATTGGTGTGGCTTTGCTTGCTGCCTTTCATTCCTGCCTGGTTTGTTTTCTTTGGTGCTGGGTTCTCTCTCCTCCCATAGCAGCACTGAGGCTTGGCTTTGCTTCCAGACAGGCAAACAAACCTCCTTCTGTCCCTGCTGCTGCTGAACACCCCCTTTTCTGCTGCTGAACACCCCCTTTCTGCTGCTGGCCACACAATTCTGGGCTCTCACCCCAAAATATTGCTGCTTTTTTGTGACTCCTCCAAGTCCTGTTCTGCAGGAAGCTGTCATAAAGTACATTTCCTGCATGGATTACCAAATATTCTTCCTTTTTCCACCTCTTCTGGGAGCTTCCTCTGTGTCTGCCTCTCTGGAACTGTGTTAATTTATCACAAGTAGCCCCTGCAGTGATCTGTGAATCCCTGTAATCATGAATCAACTGCAAATGATCCCTCTGTTCCTCTCTGATGCAACACTGAGAGGGTTTTGCCAAACACTTGGTCTGAAAAGAATATTTCTCTTCAGTCAGGTGGTTAGAGGGTTGTTCTTTCCACGTGGAGCATCCTGCTGGCCTCTCAAGGAAGGAAAATCCTGAGGGTGTTGCTTTTTCTTGTCCTGTTTAAAAATGTGAAAGCTTTGGGTTATTTTTTTGTTGTTGTTATTAATTCATTCTTGAAATTTCACACCTTGTTGGTGCTGCTCTTGTTTTCATCTTCACTTGGCTCTGCAAACTGCTAACTTTGAGATGGTCTGTGTGTTAGTGCTGCTCTTCAGCTCCTTTTGGGTCCAAAAACTGCTAACTTGGGAGATGTTCTCTGTTCTTAGTGCTGCTCTTGTTTCCAGCTTCATTTTGCTCTATAAACTGCTAACTTCAAACTGTTTGCTGTTGTTCATACTTCATTTTGCTCTCCAAACTGCTAACCTGAGCTGTTTTCTGTTGTTCATGCTCCATTTTTCTCTCCAAACTGCTAACCTGGAGCTGTTCTCTGTTGTTCATGCTCCGTTTTGCTCTCAAACTGCTAACCTGGAGCTGTTCTCTGTTGTTAGTACTTCATTTTGCTCTCCAAACTGCTAACCTGGAGCTGTTCTCTGTTGTTAATACTTCATTTTGCTCTCCAAACTGCTAACCTGGAGATGTTCTCTGTTGTTCATGCTCCATTTTGCTCTCCAAACTATTAACCTGAAGCTGTTCCCTGCCAGGGGTTCCGGGAAGCCTGTGAGAAAGGTCTGGTGTCCGGGCACCGCATCTCCGGGCTCCGCTTCGTCCTGGAGGATGGTGCCCATCACATGGTGGATTCCAGTGAGCTCTCCTTCACCCGAGCAGGAGAAGGAGCCCTGAGACAAGGTACAGAGTTTACACCCCTGGTCCTGCTGCCGTGTTGTTGCAGCTCAACACCAGGAGCTGCTGTGTCCAGAGTTGTGCAGGGCAGACTGTGCCAGTTAGCAGACGTTTTGAGGGAGCTGGTTCAGATCTGTGAAGGAAATCCTGTTTTCTTAGCACAACAAAACACCAGCAGCTCCATCCTTGCACAGATCTGGAGTCATTTTATCAGACTGAGCAACACAGGCTCAGGGATAAAAGCAATTCCACACAGTCCATCATTTTTGGTGTAAGAAACACTTCGCATTAACCCTTCTTCTCTATGCACTGAGGTGTCCTGGAGTCCAGCAGGCTCCTCCTTGGGTGGTTGCTGATGCAGTGAAGCTGTTTGTTTGTCTGCAGCTATGGAGAATGCTACTGTGAGGCTGCTGGAGCCCATCATGGCCGTGGAGGTGATGGCTCCCACAGAATTCCAGGGAGCAGTGATAGCTGGGATCAATCGCCGCCACGGGGTGATCACGGGGCAGGATGGCACAGAGGGATTCTTCACTCTCTATGCTGAGGTTTGTGCTGCTGCCTCCTGAGCTTTTCCTTCCCTGCTTTGCCCTGCTGAGCAGCAGCTGTGTAAACTCCTAGCTGGGTTCTCCAGTGGAGCACAAAGACTCCACCCTAACCCTGGAGGGGAATAAATTGTTCCTCAGCTCCAACCTCAACCTCCCCTGGAGAAACTTGAGGCTGGTTCCTCTTCTTCAGAGCCTGACCCCCCCCTGGTTCCACCCTATATTCCAGTAATCTGGTGCTTTCACCCCCTGAGGCTTTGGGGTTTCTTGCTGAAAACACCTGGGTGTAAATTAGTTGATACAGGAGGCACTTGGCAAAAATAGATCAATTAGATCAGTGCTGCTTCCAAAGGGAACTGGGTTTTACTGACTCTAAATTGTAACTGAAATGAATTGGATGATAACCTAAAGTTGATGGAAAATACCCTGTATTTACAAGAATAATATCCTTGCATTGCAGGTGCCCCTGAACGACATGTTTGGCTATGCCACAGAGCTGAGGTCCTGCACAGAGGTGAGTGAGGGCCCTCAGGGGGGGGTTATTTCTGTAAATCAAATTTGCATCCTCCTCGTGTCCATGTGCAGCAGTAAAAGTGATAAAACCAGAGAGCAGGGAAACAACAGCAGAGTTTTGACTTCATTTCTGGCCAAAAAATTACTTCATGCTTTGAGGAGGGAAGAGACTGAGTCATAAGCACTACAGAGCAACTGGTACAAGGCATGCAATTCACAGGCTGGAGGAGCTGAGGTGCAGTCCATGAATTACAAACATCTGCAGCTGGAAGAGATGGGTTTTGGGGGACCAGTAGTTAGGAGGGTGTCTTTTTTCTACCCTCAAAACCCATCTGAATCAGGATTTGCTGGTGCACAGCAAATGTGTGGGTGGGTGGTGCCAACACCAGGGGTGTTTTCAGCTCCTGAGCAGAAGCAGCAGGCTGGGGAGGGGAATCCCAGGGGGATCTGACAGTGTTGGGTCAGAGAAACCCCCTCCAGACCCTGTGGCTGGTTCTAGCTGACACACACGTGTGTGTGTGTGGGAACCCTCAGCAGCCAGGGTCATGTACATGATGGTTTGGGGTTATTCTGCAGATTGCAGCATTCAGAGCAGTTCTTGCACTGCTCCAAACACACACAGCCCCCTCACTGACTGTTCTTCACCCCACAGGGAAAAGGAGAATACACAATGGAATACTGCAAGTACCATCCCTGTTCAGCCAGCACTCAGGAAGAAATCATTAACAAATACCTGGAGGCAACGGGGAGACTCCCAGCAAAAAAGGGCAAAGCCAAGAGCTGACTTGGTGGTTTTTCCTCTTGAGTTTCCTCTCCACCTCCTCCCAAAGCTCAGTGGCTGAGCAGTGGAAGCCATCAACTGGGACTTGAGATGGGAATGTCACAGTCATGTCCTTCCCTCGTGGTATTCCCAGCAGGGGTAACACCAGAATTGTTCACATGTAACTGCTGCTCGTTTACTAAATACAGAAGTGGTCAAACACTGGTGAGAATTTGTCCTCAAATTTGTCTTAAGCCAATTCTATTAAAGCAATTTCATTTTTTTTCATGTGGTAACAGCATTGATTTGTAGGTTAGTTACTGCCTCTCTGCTTTTGGAAGCTCAGAAATTCTGCTTGAGGAGCCTCAGCCAACAGTGAACAACTGGGTAATCCCAGGGGTTTGATTTCTTTGTGGGGGATGCTTTGGGCTTTTTTTTATTCCTTTAATCCCACTTTAGATTTGTCCTGATCCACTGACTTGACACTTTGGCCCTACAGAAGCCAGTGGAAATTCTGCCTTTGAATTCCAGCAACTTTGCTACTTGTCCAGAAGTTCCTGTGAGGTTTCTAAACTGATGTGAAGTTTGTGTTGCTTATTAGTAGCCCAATGAGCTGGCAAGCTGGACATTCCTGGTCCTCAGAGCTTGGCCTGGACAGCAGCAGCAAAAACAAGGTAAAAAGAGCTTGGGGTGAAGGGCATTGCTGAAGCAGAGCCCCAAAAGTGCAAAGTCTTTACTGTTTTCTTGTTTTCACTGCAAAATTGCCCTCATCACCAGTTTCTTTAAGCAAAGGTTGCCATTCTGAGTTCTGTTCTCATCCCTTTGCTAATGAGAGGGGTTTTCCAGCACCAAAAACACCAGCCAGAGTCTGCAGAGTTGCTGTCACTGAGTTTATTGTAATGCCTGTTGCATGCTGTTAGGAAAAGAAGTGCTTCAGGCTCTCACACATGTGTCAAATGCCTGACTTGGGGAGAGGGGGTTACCAGCTCACCCAGCCTGAGTGCCCCCCAGTAAAGCTTCCAGAGAAATCATTGGCACAGAGCACAGAGCCACCCCCAGGGCACAGCTCACAGCCTACCTGCCACAGAAAGGGGTTAAAACTGGAACAGGTCTCATTTCACCCATCAGGAATTCTGCTGCTGGGGGGGAAAAAACCCCAAAACCTGGTGAACTGGAGGCTGTTTGGCACAACTGGGAGGGCAGAAGCAGGACTGAGAGTGGCTCCTGCTTTGTGGGGAGGTGTCCCACTCGTCTGCAGCCAGAGAAGGTGGAAAGTTGGGAAAGAAAACCCAACCTCCACCCTGTGCAGGGGTGTTTGTTGTGTTAGGGAGTGAAAAATCAGAGTGAAAACTGAAAGAAAACACAAAGAGTAGGTGGATTTCTAGATGGATTAATACTTTTCTCAAGATCTTTCTCCAAATATATTAACTTCTGTTTACCAGCTGTCACTCCAAGCAAGTTTAATGACAGATCAACTCCTATGGGTGGTGCCTGCCAAGGAGCAAAAGTTTGTAGGTAGAACACGAGTCTTGCAGTTGAAATATTGCAGGAATTAATTGTGGACCAAAGGATTCAAGCTTTGGCTGGTGTAGGAAACTTCTGTCAGCTCTGAGGTCTGATGTGGGTGGGAAAAGCTGACACACCTCTCTCAGAAGTTGGCTCCCCTTTCGTGTGAAGCCCCAGCAGCTGATCCAGACTCCACTCCAGATCCATCTTCCTGGTTCTCTGAACAGAAATATTTCACTTTCATGGGGTGAGCAGGGAGCCAAGTGAGGCGCATGTGGCATGAAATGATTTCCTGGAGAACAGATGGAAAAACACAGAGCTTTTTTAGGAACCTCTCTGCTGCTCCTCTGTGGGTGACAGGAGGTGGAAGCTGCACCTGCTCTTACCTGTGTTGGCATTTCATGGAGCAGGACAGTGTAGTCAAACTCAATGTAATCATCTTTCCTTATCTGGGCATGCAGCAAAGAGAAAAGAGTGAAGAACATGTTTAATTGTTGGAGTTTGGAGCATCCTCTGCTGTACCTGACTGCACTTGGGGGGTCTGAGGTGACTGAGTCTGGAGGGAGACTTACAGAGGAGAATCATCTTTTAGATGTGGGGACACAGGTGAGTTGGCAGTGCTGGGATCATGGTTGGAATCCATGATCTGGAAGGTTTCTTCCAACCAAAACAATCATGGATTCTACCTTTGAGCTTGGCTAGGAGGGCAAAGAGCACTAAGAGTGGGGCTGAGGAACTGCAGGACCACGTGTTCCAATCTGATTAAACCTGCACAACCCAACAGAGCCAAATGAGGACACTTTTTTTTCCACCAAAACCTGGAGCAGCTCTTTCTCCAGAGGTGGAGGTGCTGAGAAGCCCCTGGGAGCTGGGGAGGATCATAGCTCTAGAGTGTGGGCTGTTCATTCTCTGGTGGCCACTCACCCACTGCTTGGCAGACTTGACCTGGGCCATGAAGTAACCCAAGTTCTCCGTTGACTTCTGCCACATGATGTAACCACTGCCAGCCACAGCCAGAGCCCACACTGGCTCCAGGGCAGGGGCAACGTTGCCATGGCTGTCTGCAAGGGAGAAAGAATCCAGTCAACATGCTGCCTTCTGCCTGTTCAGCAGGAAAACCATCACCCACACAGCTCCTGGGAGGAGAACCTTCCCTCTGTTACAGCCCCGAGCCAGGAGAATGCTGCTGAACCCACAGAACTGGGATGGCTGCTCATGGAATCCCCACCATACTGGAGCTTCCTTCCTTGCTGGGAGGAACTGGAGGGACTGGCTCACTCTGCTCTCAGGTGGGGAGAACCTCAGGAGGTTCCAGCTGTCCTGGGGGAGGGTGGTTGGTGGAGGAACATACCTGGAATGTTGCTGGCAATGATTGGCTTGTTCTGCTGCCTGAGTTGTTGGTAAAGCTTCTTGTCCTCTTCTTGGATCTGCTTTGGGTCCTTGGTGTCTGTGCACTTGATGGTGACCACAGGAGGAGCCTTTGTCTTTGGATACAGCACTGTGGCAAGGCAGCTCCCAGCATCCTCCTGGAAAGGTAGGATTTCAGACTTAGCTCAAGGTTGTATTTACCACTCACAGATTCTAAGCAAGCTCTTGGAATGAGCTCCTGATTTAGACACGTGGAGTACACCAAGGGCTTTCTGAGATGCTCTGCACAGGGGTCAGGAATGTCTGGAGCAGTATGGAACTTGATTTTTATTGTTTTTCAGGGAAGTAAATAGGTTAAAATCCCAAGGTTGAAGTGTTTTGACAGAGGGTTTGAATTAAAGGGTAGCACAAGTGCACTCAGACTCCACGGCTTGGAAACCACTCCAGGGGTCACAGGGACTCCAGGAAACCTGGGACAGCCCTGGAGGGGGAGAAATTGTTCCTCAGCTCCAAACTCAACCTCCCCCCTGGCTCCAGCCTCCTGCCAGGAGCTGCCAGAGCCAGAAGGTCTCCCCTGAGCCTCCTGCTCTCCAGGCTCAGCAAGCCCAGGTCCCTCAGCTGCTCCTCCCCACACTGCTGCTCCAGACCCTTCTCCAGCCCCTCCATGTCCTGCTGGGAGTGAGGGGCCCAGAACTGACCCCAGTGGCCTCCCCAGTGCCCAGCCCAGGGGGATGATCAGTGGATGACCAGTGCCAGGCTGCTGGACCATAAACTCACCCCAGTTCTGTAGTCTTCAGTAGTGAACTGCAGGTAATACTTGTGCCCAGAGTCTGGGGTGCTCTGGAAGAGAGAAAGGTTCAGCCATCAGTGGAACTGAGCAGATGAAGGAGAATCTGAGATGGAGAACTCTAAACCTTAGAAATGTACACCTTCATTTTCTTGGATTTGTTGGGTTTTGTTTGTTTGGGTTTTTTTTTTCCCCACTGTTGCTGACAGAAGTGGTTTGGTTGCTGCATTTTGGGTGTGAGGCTTTTTTTTGTAGTGTTGGCCATGAAAAATATTAATTACCCTGAAATCAGTGTCTCCTTCAATAGCATAAGAGCAGAGCCTAATAAAAGGTATTATCTGCTCTTTCCTTCATGACTCTCCTTTTTTCTCCTGCCAGTTTTGAGAGTAACAAACAGTGTGGAAAATCTGATAATTTATTCAACTAATTCCTTATAAAATAACATTAGGTGTTACTCAGCTGGGCCACTTCCAAGCCTTTAATGAAATCAGAGCAAAACAAATGAAAGAAAAGAAGTCTTTTTGAGTGCTGATCATTAACAAGCTTTCTGGGTTCCAAGCCAGGTCACTTCTGTGACTAAAAGGTTGTTCTGTTTGCATACATTTGTGTAATTAATAAGAAGCACTTGCCCTTATCATAAACCTCTTCTTGCTCCTGTTTGCTGCTGGTGTGAGGCAGCAGGTAGAAAATGGGTTTTCCTGGAGAAGATAAACTGCTTCCAGAAGTTCCTCTGAAGTGGTATGATCCCAGACACAGCACTGAGCCATTAGTAGTGTTTTAAACACAATGCTCTATAAATACAGGAGGGGATTTCTGGCTCTTTGCATCATTCTGAAGATCAGAATTCAAAGCAAACCCATGTGGTTTGTTTATCTAAACTTGGGCCTTT
>VYZU01016530.1:5174-38151 GCA_013401355.1 Ceyx cyanopectus | reverse complement strand
AGAAAAAAAAAAAAAAAATCAGCTAAATATATCAAAATCAGTTTGGCCAGGGAATGTTCACCAACAGAACAAAGTACTGGCTTAATGATGCAAAAAATGCCAAACTTTTAAGAATTAAGAAAATGTTCATAAGAAAACATCTCAGATAGCTTTGAAGTGCAGCTGTATATTCAGAAGTACCTGCGAATTCTTTAATGGTGCTGCAGTGCTCATTGTATTCTGTACTATATTTTTAAATAAATGACCTATTTTCCTTATAGTTACCTCGGATTTACCCTAATTTTGAGCAGGATTTCTTTACTTCCTAATAATTGCAGAGGTTCTGCTAAGCAGATTCTCAGCTGATATCTGTGACACACTCTAACTCTTCAGATTAGACATTTGTGTTAATTCAGCTGTCAGTGGATTTCAAAGAGGTGACCAGTACAAGAGGTCCCAAAAGGAGCAATTTGGAATGATAGTTTTCACAAGCCAAATACACAGCAAACTCTCCTGATTTCATGGAAATATTTTAAGTCAGTCACAGAATAAGTGAGTAACAGAATTCTTACAAATCTAGCCCTGTTTTACCCTATGTGATTATTTTTTTTTTTTAATGAATCTATAATATTCTTGTACTATCTAGACTCCTGACTTGTCTAAGACTTGTCTGTTCTGGTCATCTCAGAATGATATCTGNGCCAGAAACTTTAAACTCTCAGGGTTCCTCATGTGTTTCTGCCAACTTCTAGACCAAATTATGGCTTAAAAATATGTGATTGGTTAATAAACTGTTGACTCATTATCTTCTAACATTTTGAAATTATTTACTTTAGGTTTTAAAATGGATTTTAGAATTTCAGCTCATCTTGCAACTCCAGTCTTTCTTCTGCCATATTTAAAGATGAATTATGAGTTAGAATTTATTTTAAAACTATTAAAAAAAAACCCTGATAGTAATCTTAAATTCTTAAATATTCTTTTTAGGACTGATCTAATTACCATCATAAGGCAGTGAACAGAAATGGACTAAAGCTGTAAGGTTTTTCAGGGAGTAAATTACTTAGCCTATTAGCTCTAATGGCATTTTAGGGTACTGGCCAAAAAAAGAATCTGTTTAACTGTTACAGTTTTTCAGTCTCATCAGTTTAGACCCATGCATGTTATGAAGAGTTTTCCAGAGCTGTCACATCCTAGATAAATTCCTCTGCATTGAAGGAAGTAATTTGTTTGTTATAACAAACAAACTGCTCTGTTACACTTAAAGTCAATGACAAATCTTCTTTTCATTTCAGTAGGGACAAGCTTCAAATAATCTACTGGAAAAGAAATCAATAAGGTTATCAATGAATGGATGATTGCTCTTGTTCAAAAATACACTTCCACTTGAGAAGTAAGAAGCTTTCAATGGAAAGACTTAGAGCCACCAAGCCTGTAAAATATGGATATTAAAGTAGGCAATTAATATATTTAAAATCCTGTTAAGAGATGGGCAAGCAGGAAAAAACACAGAATCATAGAATTCTAGAATGGTAGAGGTTGGAAGGGACCTCTAGACATCATTGAATCCATCTTCCCTGCCAAAAGCAGGATCACCCAGGGCAGGCCACACAGGAAGAGATTCAGATGGGTTTTTAAAGTTTCTAGAGAAGGAGAGTCCATAACCTCTCTGGGTAGCCTGTTCCAGGCTCCAACACCCTCACAGTAAAAAAAGTTCCTCCTCATGTTGAAGTGGAACATTCTATGCTCCAGTTTATACCCATTATTCCTTGTTCTATTGCTGAGCACTATAGAGAAGAGGATGGCTCCTTCTATTTGTCACCTACCCTTCAGATATTTGTAGACATAAATAAGGTCCCTGAAATGCTCAGTCATCCAAGTGTGCTAGATAAAGAACTGGAACCTACTCCCAAGCAGTCTGTGAAGTAAAAGCCTGAAGTATGGTACAAAAGGGATCATGCAAATAAACTTTGTGCAAATGAGGCATGGAGGAAGAAGATGAAGAGAAAAAAAAAAAAAAAATCAGCTAAATATATCAAAATCAGTTTGGCCAGGGAATGTTCACCAACAGAACAAAGTACTGGCTTAATGATGCAAAAAATGCCAAACTTTTAAGAATTAAGAAAATGTTCATAAGAAAACATCTCAGATAGCTTTGAAGTGCAGCTGTATATTCAGAAGTACCTGCGAATTCTTTAATGGTGCTGCAGTGCTCATTGTATTCTGTACTATATTTTTAAATAAATGACCTATTTTCCTTATAGTTACCTCGGATTTACCCTAATTTTGAGCAGGATTTCTTTACTTCCTAATAATTGCAGAGGTTCTGCTAAGCAGATTCTCAGCTGATATCTGTGACACACTCTAACTCTTCAGATTAGACATTTGTGTTAATTCAGCTGTCAGTGGATTTCAAAGAGGTGACCAGTACAAGAGGTCCCAAAAGGAGCAATTTGGAATGATAGTTTTCACAAGCCAAATACACAGCAAACTCTCCTGATTTCATGGAAATATTTTAAGTCAGTCACAGAATAAGTGAGTAACAGAATTCTTACAAATCTAGCCCTGTTTTACCCTATGTGATTATTTTTTTTTTTTAATGAATCTATAATATTCTTGTACTATCTAGACTCCTGACTTGTCTAAGACTTGTCTGTTCTGGTCATCTCAGAATGATATCTGTTAATGATACATTAATAATATCAGATCTGTAAAATTTCTCTTACTGTGTCATGTGGTTCATTTAATTGTATACAGTTTGAAAAACAGAGAAGATACATCTTGGATTTCCAAAATATCCAAGTACACAAATTTTAACCATCTGATTCTACAGCTTTTATTTTCCTGCAAGTAAGGATTTTATGTTAGTCACTATTAGGTTTCAACTATTATTTATGTGTTTTGAAGTTTGTTTGGGGTGAAGGGGTTTTATTTTGGTTACAAAAAAAAAAAAAAAAAAAGAAAAGTCATGTAGACAGGCACAACACACTGAAGAATGAAAACAAACTATCTGAAACTCCACTCTTCCAATCTTGCCTTCTTGCAGATGATTTAAAATATGAAGAATATCCTATTTCCTAATAGATGACTCCTACATGGTTATTATTTTGTCCCACAAAAAGATTTTACAAATGACATAGAAACTGAAAAGAACTCTTTACATTTTACTGCGCTTTATGTTTTCGGGACTTCTCCGGTGGCACTTGTGGAGTGGGAAGAGAGATTAGGATGGAAGCCCAGAAGTGCAGGGGAGGCTGAATAAATTGGGAAAAATTGCAAGATCTAGCTGATGTGCTAGAATTTGAGTATAGTAAAAATATATAGATAGATCTTAGGAGCGTGGTTTGTTTTTATGAGTGGCTTAATTTAAAACTAGCTGAAATTAGAGTAGAAACTCATACAAATTTCAATGACCTGCAATTGTAGTACTAGAAAGATTTCAGAATTTTGGAAGCATATCCTTAGGAAAGTTATGGTGGCACGCACACAAGAGTTACCAAGGCTGTTGAAGTCACCCTATATTAAACATTGATTCTGCTGCTCATTGCTGTTTCAGATAAATAGCTTTGAGAAGTGTAAGTTTGTCAGGATGTTCACAAAAATCACTGTCTTACATGGTTGATTGGTGCAACTTTCCACTGCTGACAATGAAAATGTCAATAAAATACATCTCACCTATTTGTCAGGGCAAACTTGTTGTCCTTGCATGAGAAGATATGGGAGGTTCTGTTGACACTTTCTCCTGTATGAAAAACACAGAAATGCTATTGCTAGTCTAGTGTCTGTGCTATTTTTCTTTCCACAGAAGGGGGCTGAAAATTAAACTCCCTCAAGAATGCTGAAGTACCTGAGTAGCAAATTGTGCCACTGAAGAAGTGTAATAACATTCACGTTCTTACAAGATGTCTATAATTGCTATAAGGAGAATATGGTTGAATTTATGATACATGAAAGTTCATTAAACAGAATCTCTAAAAACCTCTAAAGAAATATTCTCCCAAATGTCAGAGGTATTTTATTCTCCCAGGTAGGAGTTAGCAAGATTGAAATAAAGGGTAAAGAGGTATTATTATCAAAGTTTCTGAAGCTAATGACTGTGAATTGTGTGAATCAAATGGTTGTCCCCCTTCATAATTGCTCACAGAAAAGAGCTGCTATTGAAAAGTAGAATTCTGAATGAAAGTGATAGATATGCTGAATAGTTATGTGGAAAGTAGTAGGTGATGATATTCCTATTTGTTTTTAAGTTGAAGGTGATACTAAGAAACAGAGGACTGAACAGGAATGTTCCATTTTTCAGTTTTAAGAGAACATTTTCAAGTCCAAGAAATGTAGTCTTTTTTTTTTTTTTCTAAGTTCTGAGACCCTTTACTGAAGAGTTCTAAGTGAGGAGGAAATCTTTTAGACCTTTAAGTTATACTTTATGAATGATGAACTGTATGTATTTCTTCTCTTGTGGTTATTAAAACTGCCCTCACAGTCAATCAGCATTGCTAAAGCCAGTAACAGGAGTCATATTATTAAAATATAAATGTCAATTAGCATAGATATATTTGAGGGAAAACACACAAGATGAGCATAGTTGTGAATTAAGCAAAGGTTCTTCTTGATAGAACACACAGCTACAGATGCCTGGTACCAGAAATGCTGGCATGCACACACTTGCCTGTGTGTACTCTGTGTGGCTGTATTCCCTCACACACCCAGAGATGCACGAAAAAAACCCTTCTTTTACCATAGAGCTGATTATTGCCTATGGGAGGTGGCCAAAGACCTATTCTTCTTTTCTTCCCTCCAACTTTGGTTAACCAAGTAGGCATTCCAAAAGTCAGGATTTGAACACTTAGTTTCCACTATACTTTAGTTTTTGTGATTTTGGCTCAGTCTATTACATGTTTTTAGAATGTGAGATAGTGGCAAATACAAAGAACATGCTAGCAGAAGATAAATACAATACAATTGAAGTGGAAATACCTCTATTTTTGTGCTTTGTTTTTTTCTAGCTAATTCAGCATTTTCAAATGTAACTACGCATCTAGATTACAGACTGTAGAGATGGGTAAAGGTAAACCTGATGAAGTTCAATAAGGCTAAGTGTAGAGTCCTACACCTGGGGAGGAACAGGTGTACAGGAACCTGTACACTTTAGGGCTTTACCTGCTGCAGAACAGCAGCTGTTGGCCTGTGATAGGATGAGGGGCAATGGTCAAACTGGAACACAGGAAATTCCACCTCAACATGAGGAAAAACTTATTTCCAGTGAGGGTGACACTGGAAAAGGCTGGCCGGAGAGGTTGTGGAGTCTCTTTCAAGACACTCCGTGTCAAGAGTCTTTCAAAGACCTGCCTGGATCTGTTCCTGTGTGGTATGCCTTGGGTGATCCTATTCTGGCAGGGGTGGTGAACTCAGTGATCTCCAGAGCTTCCTTCCAACCCCTACCATTCTACGATTCTATGTTTCTATGATAATCCTATAAAAGTAAAATTAAATTGCATTAATAACTAAATCTGAAAGCAATCAAAAACAAAATCTATTTTCTCCATTTGTCTCAGTTCCTCTGCAACTATTAACTGCCTTCCATAAATTCCAAAATGTAATAAGGAATGTTGATATCAGGTTGTAAATTGGCTGTAATTCAGCACATGTCCTGAAAAAAAGCATCAGTATTCTGCAGTTTTAAGGATTACAGCTGACAATTGTATTAGCACACTACTATTACCTTGAATCTAGTGGCCTGATCCCTACAAGTGCTGACATGTTCATCAATAAAATGTAGAAACACAGACCATTTACTGACTGTATCCAAATACATAATTTATTTTACTTGAACAAAGTCATAAACAATTTGCTTCTGTAATCTTCAGGTTTATAATGCAATATGAATTTTCCATAAAGCACTTCTATTAAAAACTTCTATTGCATTGTGAAATACATGGCTTCTGTTATGACACATATTTTTGAGTCAAATGAAATATATATACAGAAAACTGTACTTCAAAACTCAGAATGAAAAGAAATAGAGGAAAATCTACTCTCAAAGGTCCTATTCTGGACTCTCCTGTTGCTTTCAATGGGCTCAACAACAGGCAGTTTAGAAGCTCATTATATATCCTATAATTCCCATTCACCTTTGGATCAAAGCTGTCACACTAAGGGAAAAATGCAACTTTTAGTATAGAATTTTAAAATTAATTATCTTTAATTAGACTAAGCTTCAATTCTCAAATAAATCTACACAGAAATCAAGAAAGCTAATGGTAGTAGAATACAAAGTTTTCCTTCTGGGTAAGATTAAATAATGGAGGAAAAGTTTTGTAATTCAAATAGCTCCATCTCAACACTATGTTGAAATGAGAAGAACATCCATAGTCTCCATTTATGTAGCTCATTTTAGCTAAGGACTCGAAAATACACCTGCAGATATCCTCTTGCTGGATATGAAAACAGTTCTCTAAGATAATGATCACAGAGGGATCATTTTCACTGCCCCACCTCTCAGATGTGATATGTCAGCCTATTTAAATGGTAATAACAATATTAAAATAAACCAGAAAATAGACAAGAAGGGTATTTTTTTTCCTATATTTGAAAGGTGATTAGAGGTTTTCATCCTATTGACAACAGCTTTATATACTTGCTAAAAAATCCCTAAATTGTGTCATTTAATTCTTAATATGTTAAGTTTTTATCAGTGTTTTTAGTAACCTCTTTTTTTTTTTTCCTTTTTATCAAGGTTTCCTAACTTTTGCTAGCTATCAGTACTTCTTGTTTTGTTAATGAAATCAGTTATGTATTAGAGTAGAACTTGCTTTTGAAATTGGGAACAAACAATAAATAAATAGGCAATGTAGAGCTTAGGAAACACATACATTTCAAGTTGTTACCTCTGCCTTTGTAAGCTAACAATGTAGTGCAATTAATTTCTTCTTAATATAACCAGATATATGGATATAATTTCTATATGTTCATATTATATATGCATGTGTACACATACATGTATACACAATTCCATGGGAATTAAACAAGTTACTTTGCATAAAGCTAATAAGTTACATAAGTATGAGAAATGGACAAAATAGAATCCAAGGTCAGAAGCAGTGATTCATCATCAGCATAATCCGAGTAATTACTGTGTCATTTCTGCCACAAGCCTTCAGATTCCTTTAGTCCTATTGCAACAACAATCTGTGTTATTTACAGGCCGTGGGAGCTGAGAATTCATCACCCTGTGAATTCTTCTGTGGTTAAGTTACTTACTATTCCTTAAACCTTATTCCTATGATGCAGAGTGAACATGATACATGACACTATGATGCATTTTGTGGAATCCAAGAGAGATGGGCAGTCTTTCTAAGTTTGTGCTGGTTGCATCCCATCTTGCTCTTTGACAATACAATTCCATGAGTGAACCGGTCCTGGTGGAAGCACTTGTATGACAACACCTAATGTTTGTAAATGCTCCATCTCTATGAGTAGCACTGTTCCTAAATCTATAGACATATCCACCTAACATTTCAGACACTGTAAGGGAGAGGATAAACTTCCACCATTTCCTTCTTTGACATTTACAATGGTATTCAGCACTAGTAATGCTGGAATTATGGAGCCATAGTAAATATTACATGTAGGAACTAGTTAGTGAGACCATGAATACAAATCTGCCCAGGAATAGTGAACAAAACTAAATGTAAAAATCCAAAAAAACCTGTGTCTCCATTTACTCAGTGTTCTATCACCCAGTGACACCCCCATCACACCCATCCTCCAGAACAAGAATAAGGAAAAGGTAAGGATACCCATGGGTTGAAATGGAAACTGCATGTTGGATGTCAGGCACTGCGAGCACCACAGCTTTAGCTGTGGAGATCCTGTGATTTATTATGCTATATTATGTATATTATGCTCCCTTCTGTTTTGATCCAAGAAATTGGGCCAAATACTGCCTTTGAATTTTTGATAAATGCAAAGATACTCTATATTTGTAGAGAAGTTGTACAGTTTCATTGAGAAGGAAACAGTCTTCTGCAAAGTTGTTTGAAAGACACTGTTTAAAGTTTGAGTTCTGCAATTTCACAGTAAACCTTAGCATGAAAATTAATCAGTTAAAATGGAAACTTTTGTATCTTTGTAATAACTACTTCTATCGCATGCATCTCTGATTTGCTACTTAAATATTGTTTCTTCAAATACATCATGTAGCACCTGCCTTAAAACTATAGGGGTCTAAAAAATCCCCAACATATTAGACCAAATTTTCTGTTCTCCCACTGTTCTTTCCTGGGAAATTGCTTTGGAGTAACTCATAAACTAAGTTTCCACAAAGGCTTTGTTCTATCATTTCAACTTTAACCATTATGTCCAGAAATCCAAGCCAAACTATAGTAATCAGCAATAAGTTGAGTCTAAGATATCACAATCCCACTGAATTATAATTGAAGGGTTTTTTATTAGTGGGAAAGAAAAAAAAAATTGTATTTGCTTCAGAAGTGCTAACTAGTTCATCAGGCTTTATTGGAGCCAGCTGAAATTGGAAATGCTCAATACCTCTGCAAATCAGACAGTAACAAAGACTCTTGCTTTTGGAAAAGGAGGGATACAGTGCTGCTGCATTATTCCTCATAACCTTTTATCTGAAAGGGTGTTAGAATCGTGCCAACTGAACCTTCCCCATGGGATATTTCAAAATATTCTAAAATTTCTCTAAACATTCCGTGCTTTTCTTTTTGGAGGTTGACCTATGTAGTAAATCAACAGCAATGGAGTCAATTTTATTACAAGCTTTCATACTATTCTGTACTTTCAGTCAGATTCAGAGTGTAAAGGATGGAGGGTGTATATGAATGCGGTAGTATGGAACTCAAGGAAATGGGAAGGGGAAGTGCAACAGGAGAGAGAACAGACAACTGAGTGGAGCACAGGCCAGTCCATGCCTCCTAAAACAACGTTCCAAAAGCAGCCTGTAGCTCAGGAGACTCAAAACAGCTGGCTTCTGAAACCCGGGATACTGTGCTAGACACTCTACTTCTATCTTTCCTTAGACTGCTGCTAATAGTCACCACTGGATATAAAGATCATTAAAGTGCATAAGCAATTGATACTACTTGACTTGCTCCTCAAAAGCAAACAAAATCCCACAAACAAGCAAAAAAACCCAGGTAGCCTACACGTTTCTGCTATGTTAACTGCACAGGAGTTTTGGAAAAGAAGCGATATGGAAGTACATCTGCGGAAATCTTTAAGTCTCATGGGCTGGCGTTTACAAGTCGAGACGTAGATACAACCTGTCCCTCTTCAGCCTGTGTGGTTGCTTGGAGCTCCCAGGCCGCTCCCTCTGGGACCGGGCTCATTGAGCTCAGGTTAAGGGGCTCTTTCCGTTTGTTATATCAAACCCACCAAGCAACCAGCCACCCTAATGCTGCCTCCAGCTTGGCAAACAAAAGGCTTGCAGGAGTTACCGAGCTAAAGAAGCAAAGCCAAAGGGCGTAAGAATGTGTTAAGGTCTCCTCGGAGGTGCAGCTGCGGAGGCCGGTGCCTGGAGCGGGTGGAGCTGCCGGGGAGCTGCCGCCGCTCCGTGCCGGCTCCGCCTTGCGACTGCTGCCTCTCGCAATGAAAAAGCGGAGACTGCAGGCGACGTAACTTTCTGTCCTTTGCAGATCCCTAAAGCCACAGGGCAGGAGAGGGACAAGAGGTCCCTGCTGATGCTGCTGAGAGTGGGGGAGGGTTTGGTTCTTCCTTTCTACCCCTGCAGAAGAGGGGGAGGAGGAGCCGTGCGCTAAGCGGGGCGTATAGCAGAGCCTTGTTTCAGCCCTGGACTGAAGAAAAAGGGCGGGGGTGAGGGAGCGTAACTTTGCAATTCTGCAGAGCTCTATAGCTTGAAAAAATCGCTTCGGTGCTGCGCGCAGTCCACTGAGAAGAAGCCCTGAGTGATCTGCGGGAGTTTATGGGAAGAGACAGGTAGAGGAGCTGAGAGTGTGCGGAGAAGTTGAAAAGGCAGGACGACATTGTCCCTTCTCCAGATAGTGTCTCCTCGTACCCCTGCTGCTTACACACACAAACAAAACACATGCAAAGACGCGGCAGTGACAGCAACCACCTGGCAACGAGGAAACCCGAATCTACCGGTACTCGCCCATACGTTTCCCTCTCGCGGCCACAGCGAGCACCTCGCTGCGCCCACCCGTGCCCCACCGAGGAAAGCCAGGCGCCAGTAACCCCACCAGACTGGGAGAGAAGCGGTGGGGAAGGGCTCGCGGAGCCTTAAGGGAGCTAGTGTAAGGTGCGAATGGGGGAGAAGGAGACTGCAGATGTGGCTGAAAGAATCAGGGCACGCTTTGTCCCTGTTAAACATTCCCACATGCTAGGTACTCATCACTGGAAATGGAAAACCCTTCCATTTTCTCATCACTTTCTGTCAATGAGCCGTTTAAGATCTCACTTCTTCATCTCCCATGTATTTTGAAAGCCGCCCTTGTTCCACTTGTCACAACTGCAACAGAGGAACGGCAGAGTGAGGCAGACAAAAGAGCAGACCTTGGTGCTCTGTCTTGGAGCGACAACTGAACAGGAGGGATTGGAGGAGTCGCGTTCTCTGGTCATTTCGACTGATTTTATAGTTTTTTCTTTTTTTTGGGGGGGGGTGGGAGTTGTTTTTGTTTGGTTTTGATTGTTGTAGTTTTGGGGGGTGATTTTTTTGTGTGGGGATTTTTTGAGGAAGGGTTGGTTGGTTGGTTTTTTGGTGAAGGGAGGTGCCATACTAAAGTAATGCAGGTACCGGTGATCTCTCTTCTAAATCCCAAAAGGGGATTAAAGGAGGCTTCCACTCCCTGCTTCTCTGACCTTGGTTTGTATCTCCAATGGCTAAATGGTGCTTCTTTGCTCTCCCGTGGTGGGGGTGAGGGAAAAGGGGAAGGAGTTTTCCTACGTGTGCTGCATATCTAAACTGAAAAGCACAGAATCATCTGTCATCCCCTGCAGCTGGCTGAGAATCACCCTACTTGGCATTTTCTAATGGCTGAGTTGGTTTGGGTTTTTTTGGTTTGTTTTGGGTTTTTTTGGTTTGTTTTGGGTTTTTTTGTTTGTTTGTTTTGGGATGGTTTTTGGCTTGTTTGTTTTAATGCCTTCAAGTGCTTTCTCTCACTTTTCAGTGGTGTAATTTCTTTGCTTTTTTACTCCATGTCTATCCAAGGAAGATTTTGTTGGAGATTGATCCACAGCATAATGGGATATTGTGTAAGCAGCTAAAAGATATAAACTAGGGGCCTTCCCCAGCAGGTTTCACAATTTTCTGCCTCCCATTTTCTCATTTTCTAAGCCCTCCCAAGTATTTTTGCAAGGATCCAAAGAAGCATAATTTTATAGATAAGCATGTACCATTCCTTTGTCTATATGGAAATATACAAGGAGTGTATGACTGAGATATGAACATGACTCTCTAAGCACCCTGGGATAGTTTGACACCTGTAACAGTGGGATAGCTGTGATTGGAGACTGGAGAATTTGTGACAGGATGATGACAAAAGTAGGAAGGGCCTGAGAGGCAGATACCAAGCAAAGCTGTGGAAGTGATCTGGATGACAGGACTCTCAGCAACAGTTTGGGTGTTAATGATGTGGTGCTAGACTATTCAGTTGAGATGATTAAGCAAATAAGAGTAGGGGCTAGAGCTTGCAGAGCTGGGCTGTGGTGAAAAAGGCCTTGCCAGACAGTGGTAGAATATTGCAGGATCTGAGGCGTCACCTTGCTCCTAACATCTGGAATATTTTAAAAGGACAGGTATTCAATTCATTCATTGTTTGCCTCTGCCGAGGTTTCTGGGAGCAGAAACGTCTGTTGACACAACGGGAATGGAAATGAAGGTAAAATGTATTAATTCACGGGAACGGGTAGAGAACTAAATATAAATGCCCAGAACAGATGCAGTGCTGCAGTGAGTCTAAGCCAGCTCTGTGAAGCTTGGCTGCCTAAAGGAGCCCACATGCAGGATGTAAAATCTGACCTAACAGATTTGCAATTGCTGGGAGGACTCCCCAGCCCGAGGGAAGTCTAAGACAATAGAGAGGAAACCACGTCACAGCATCTCTCTGGGACTGTACGTGGGCAGGAAGAGAAAGGCCAGTTTTACCAACCTGCTTACTTTAAAAAACTTATTATTTATTTCTCTCTCCCTTAGGCTATTTAAGGTGTTTCATCCCAGCTTTTACCTTCAGTATTAAGTGTATCCACCACACCCCCCATCCCCCAAAGGCAAGGGAAGCGGCTTCTCAACAGGTGCTGTGGAAACTTGACTGCTCCTGCAGCCTTCGCGACGCGGGGAGAACCACCCGAGTCTTTAATTTTGTAGGATGCTGCCGCCCCGCGACTCGTGCTCACAAAGCAGCTGCTTCAGCAGCAGCTCCGGAGTCACCCATTAGCCTCAGCGCCTTCCTACCGCGCCCGCTGTGCGCCGCGGAGCGGGCAGCGCGCCCGTGACTTGCAGACGATCGCACCGGGCACAGAGAAGGCGTTAGCGACGGGGGGGGCGAAGAAGGGAGGAGAAATGCCCCCAAAGCCCGAGTTGCTCTTGATCGCAGCTCTCCAGAACGGGGCAAGGCTCAGAGAGCAGCTCGCATCAGTAGAGGCGAACAGAGAGAAGCTGCCGGTAATTAAAATGTGCATTAACATCCCAGGCAAACCTCTTTCCCTCGGATCCCTCCTGTCAGGATAACGTGGGATGAGGTAAAAAGCCCTCGACGCCTCCTCCGTGAAACAAACACGATTTTTCTTTTTGACGCGATGCAAATGGGGGGAGAAGCAGCTGCAAAGCTCTACAATAAACTGTTTCATCCAAGGCAGAGCCAGCTTGGGAAGGCACGCCTTTGAATGTGTGCCCCCCCCCACCCCCCCCACCTCCTTCCCACCCGTGCAGGCAACCTCTGTAGGCGATAATCAAGTCTCAACTCGGGAGAGGATCCATAATGTCTACTAAATATTCTGGGAGTGTATGAGTGTGGCGGGGAGGAGGGATGAGGATGGGGATAAAAGAGTGATTAATCAGATATTAATCACTGGCCACAAACAAGGGGATATTATTTCGGGTAAGCAGCCGACTGTGGGGGCTTGCAGAATAGACCCTTTTACTGAAAGCACGCGTGATGGAATCGGCACTTCACCGTTTAGCGTTGCCTGTGTAATTTTGAAAGTGCACATTATTCAAGCCACATATTTCTTCTTTTCTCTGTGTATCATTTTCCTTAACTATTTGCAAGCACAGACTTAGTGGAGATATTTATGCCGCTAACTAGCGGTTTTCTTTTTGCTCTCCTTTCACGCGCAGGGAAGCAGGAACAAAATAAAGGAAAAAAAAACCCAAACCAACAAAACCCGAACCCAAAATCTCCCTCATACGTCAGGGAAAAGGCATCAAAGGAAGGAAGAGAAAAGGTGGCGATCATTGCACCCAGCCGCAGACCATGCCTCCAAGGCTGAATTGCTAACGTACCTTTTCGACAGCCAGTGAGCCCTGCATGCATACAAACAGCTGAGCGTGAAGCACATTTCGCGCTGTGAGACGGCTACGCACACGCTGGGGTCCTCCGTAACTTTCCCCACACAATGGGTTAAACTAATAAGTGCATCGATACAGGCATTCCCGCAAACAGCCCGTTCCTCGACCGAAAACCAGAAATGTAGGTAATCCCCACACACACTACCCTCATCATCACCTTAAAAAAGTCACCCAGTGGGATTTGCTTGAATATACACTAGTTAGAGGCTGTATGAACCAACTCACGTCTCCGTTTTGAGCATACTGCAAGAATATTTATTGAGCCCGAGCTCAGTCACTGCATTGAACGCCAAGCCTGGCAAGCAAATACATTTCCTATTTCCGAAGAGAGCTCTGAATCAACTCCTTCTTTCTTCCCCGCTTTAGCGATCATTTATATCTTTCCATTGCAAAGTACCCAGGGTAAAAATATAAGAGAGAAATATATATTTAAATACACCTTGGTATAAGGCGAGAGCTTGCAACGCCCTGATCAAAAGCAAAAGGACCCCTAAAAATACACCCCTCAAATGCTACCCTACCTTTCACACACGAAACCATCAATAAAAAGACGAGGTTCCAAAATGCAAATCCACTTTTAATCTCCATTTTCTTCACCAGGATGAAGTCCAGCCGGCCACATTTAGTACATCCCCTTTCCCAAAAGTCTGCTAATTTCGATTCATTTGCACGGATTTCCCCTCTGCAGATCCCTTTCATATTATTCTTAAGAGCTCCCAATTCCTATTCCTTGGCCAGGCGCAGCGGAGTTGTTGCTGTTGATGGTGCGCGGTCACAGCTCGGAGTGAATGGTGTTTCTGGGATACCACAGCAACCTTGACGAGGACTCAACCATCTCTCCAACGGGGGCACAAAGTCTCAGCTACTCTCGATAGTGTCTTTTCCTTCCCTCCACCCCCCCGCTCCCCCAACTCCCTGCACAGCCGAAACCCACCACAATCCTGGTTTGTTACAGCATCCACCAGGAACCACATAAGAGCATCTTAAAGCTCAGATACTCTCTCCAATAAACTCCAAACAGTATTTGCAATTGAGATTCTCCCCCCGCCCCTGTTCCCCCAAGAGGATCAATTCTGCCTATGAAAACGGCTTGAGAAATAACAGTGTCGAGGTCTCCGCAGCCTCCCGGAGGAGCCCCGGGCAGCTGCTACGGCGGGACTCATCCACCCCGCCGCTGCTCGCGAAAACAATCAGTGCCTCGTTATTAAGAACTCACGTGCGATGTTTGGGGGCTGCCGCCGTCACTACCGGCACACATAAACACACATACACACACACATACACACACACGCCTTCGGGCACACACCTCGCACAGCGGTACATGCGCCTCCGAGGAAATTTTCAGACTAACTGCTAATTACAGGCCGGCCTCCGCGGGCGCGAGGAGGCGGCGAACCGGAGCGCAGCGGTGAGGGCAGCCCCCCTCCCCGAAGAACTCGGCCACAGCCATACCCGCAGCAAAGGAAAGGGGCTTCTTGCCGCGGAGGGCAGGGGCGGGGGCAAGGGCAAGGCGGCCACGCGGTGCGCCCCGCAGAGCCGCGCAGCGGTTCCCGCCGGACCGGGCCGAGCCGAACCGAGGCGGTGCGGCCGCGGCTCCGCCGAGAAGAGCGCCGGCGCCACCTAGCGGCCGTGTCGCCGCGGCGCTGCGCGGGGGCGGGAGCACGGCGCTGCGCGGGGGGAGCTCCGGCTCAGGGGGAAAGGGGTTGCCAGGCGAGCCCGCGGGAACCGCCACCCACCCGCATTTTCAGCTTCCCTCCCTTGGCTGCACAAGGTGTGCGGTTCCTTTCACTGAGGGTTGCGTGCCGGGAGGGTGGGCTAGCAGCACCTGAGGTGCGGGGGCGTACACGTGGGTGGGTGTGCGGAGGTGTTTGTTCCAGGTGTGTGTGATGTAGTTTTGTGCGTAAGGGTGCGCACGTGTAGCTGTTCTTGTGCTGCAAGTGCTTCTGTGAGGGCCTGCTTGTCCTAGTGTACGTGTTGTGTCTTTTTTGGAGGGCGTGTTTGTGCGTGTGTCTGAGCATTTGCACGTGCGACCGTGTACGTGTGAGAGAGTGTATGCGCAGGCATGTGCTGTGTTGTTGAACGTGGGTGCATGCACGTGTGTATGTGTATGGTGTGTGGCTCACGTGTGAGCGTGTGCATATGTGCATCACTGTGTTGTTATGATTCTATGCGCCGAGTGCATTTTTCTCACATTTGTACATAGTTGTGTGTGCCTCTGCGCTTGCTTTTGTCTTCCACATACGTGCCTGTGTTCATACACATTTGCTTTTTTTTAACCTGGATGCATGTGTTTGCGTGTGCCAGTGTGTGAGTGCACAGGTGTAATCTGAAGCAAGATGCCCATGTACCTGTGCATGTAAGTTGGGAAATTTGGCAGGTGATTATGAAATAGGGATCTTGGCATGTGGTCTGTATGCTGAACAGAGTGTGTGGTTGTGGTGCATTTGTGGAAAGGTGTGTCCTGGTTAGGAACACTTTTTAGTAGGGGTGTGGATGTGATGTGAGGCTTTCAGTATATGGGTAGATGCATATATAAGTTTGCATAAAAAAAATAAATGCAGTAAGTAGTAGAAATATCATAGAAAACTGTACTGAAAGAATCTGGAAAGGCTGTAATTGAAACTTGGTGGACCTGTCTGTGGGCCTCTGCAGCAGCTCTGGAGTGTGATGTCATAAAAGATATGTGGCCTGTGTTGGTATTAAGGGCAGTGCCACTTTAGGAGCATCTTCCTGATAAAATTTCAGTGGTCCCTGTTTTATGTGACATGGGATGGGTGCAAATAATTGTTCAGAACCTGTCTGCTCTATTAGAGAAAAGTATTCTAATGTATCTCCCTTTATGGTTTGGATTCATTTACATGTATGTGTGTATGTATGCATGTAACTAGAATCCACTTTTCAAGAGTGATTCAAAACTGGAGACTTGTGCAGTCAATAGCATGAGTAGCCTCACTTCTAGTGTTCAGCTTTTTTTTTAATGTGCTTGGAATAAAGTTCTGCGCTTACTCCCCCAGGAACACTTTATAGCTCTGCAACTCAAATCTCCTTGAGGTAAATACTTTATCAGTTACAGGGTATAAAAAGGAGATATGAAAGACCTTGACTTTCTATTGTAATTGTTACTTTTAATTCATGCATTGCATTGCTCAGGACTTCAATACCTAACTTACTTAGGAGGCTTATTTTAATGCTGTTAGAAGTCATGTCTGTTTGACATCCAGTAAGATTTACTCTGCAAGTTATCCGTATTACTTTTGAGAATGAAATTTTAGCTCTTCAGTTAGATGTTAAAACTGAAGGAAGAAGTGCTTGCAGTTAAAAATGGGATGCCCAAGGAATTTTTGTGGCTAAATTCCTACTAATTTTCAAAAACCTTTAGGTTTCCAAGTAATTTAGATGCATTTAAAAAATAGTCCTTGAGCTATTAAGACAAATTTTAGGCGTTCTTGATAGTATTAGTGCTAGGAATTTATTTGAATTTCATTATAGAACACCTCAACCTTCAACCATTGTGGTGCTGTGTTTTTATTGTGATTGTTTTGTTGTTAAATACTAGCATCCCAAAGCCTTATGAGTGATTCTGTGTTCAAGCTGTAGATCATGCTATATGTTTCATATTCATATAGTGTCCCTCCCTTCTTTGTCTGTGTTCTTCTTGTGCTCTCCCACTCTTTCTTTCCCCCTCGTCCATTCCTTTCTCTTTCTTGCCCTCCTTTTTTTTTTTTTNTTTTTTTTTTTTTTTTTTTCTTCCCATCTTTCTCCTCACTTGTTCTTTTTTTTCCCTCTTTTGGCGTGGTCAAACTTATTGATCATTTGGGTACCAGTCAAGGATGAAAGTGACTTGGCAGGGACCATTAAGTCAATCACTATGATTAAATGCTCCCAAGAATTTTAAAATGTGCTTAAATCAGAAATGAGCAGATACTTAAGTGTCTGACTTGTCAGGCACATGGATATCAACACCACTAGTGGAAAACATTGTATTGGAGACTGGAGACCTGACAGAGGTGGTGCTCCTTCATGACATTATTGTTGGATGCTTCATAAGGTAAACTGTGCTGTGATGCCTGACTTATAGTATCTGTAAGCAGGCACTTTTGCCTCAGAATCATCAGGCAATAGACACTGCAGAATAGTTCACTTCAACAACCCATATAAAATTTAAGTTTTGATAATTGTGTTAGAAATTCCTCCTACAATTTCAGCTGCATTTCTTATTCTTCATTTGCTGTCATATACTTTAGTGTAAGGTAGCTGTATTTTGTTAAATAACTCCTACATTACACCCCCGGGTAACTTCATTCTAATTGTGATATACTGATTGCTTTACTTTAAAAAATGCAGTGGGGTCTTCCATGAAAAAAACACTGTGAGTAATACAATATACAATGCTTTCAAGTACAGACAGCGTATGTAAGTATGTGTAAGTTATATAGGCAGTGATACTTAAACATGTTTGACTTAGTATACAAATCTCATTCACTCATACTGCATAATTATTTTGAACATGCTGACTTAATACTGAATGTATAATTTCCTGAATTCCCGTAAGTTAGTCTATCTAGTTATAAAGCCAAGGGTAATTGTTAGACCTATGACCCTGAAGTGCCTGCTCATCTGTCAGTGAGCCTTAACATTCTTCTGTTACCTTGAAAACAATAGAACTTCCCAAGCTTCCATTTTCTCAAGTTTCTCAATGTATTTGTGTCCCTCAGAGGAGGTCACAAAGAAGAGGACACCACTGTGTCATCCTCTTGTAGGTGGCACTTCACTCTTTACCTCTGTTTACTCCCAGTAGAATAGTTTTACTAGTGTGAAACTAGATAATGAAGTTTGGATGGAAAAGAGTCAGGCGGGGATCATTCCACAAAGGTTGGGGGTGCTACCATGTGTTGATGTTGCTGGCACATATTAACTGTACAGGATACAGCCACAGTATGAAGATCAAGTATAATACAACCCAAAGAAAGATGCAGTAAAGCAAATACAGTGATGGAAATAGCTGGAGAGGAAAGGTTCCACAATACCTACTTCCTCTTGCCTACTTTATAACTTAAGTTTTCATAAATCACATTCTAATCTGCCTCTGGCACCTCTTTTAGGAAAACTGGATAGCACGAATATTCAAAAGTACCCACTTATGCTCCCAAATAAAGAATAAAGGAATATTTATTTCAGATGCACTGTTCACAAGGAGAAAGAGATCATATGTTTCATTATCACAATTAGCTGTGATTTTTATTAAATGTTCCTTGCATTCTGCTAGAGGCCACATCTGAAATCTATTAGGAAACAGAGAGAATGCAATTCTGGTTTATGCAATGCTTTCCAATTTAGATACTGTATTACAATTTTCAAGTGGGAATCAAGGAATTAACTTTGGTCTACTGCTACCAGATTTTGCATAGTTTAGTGATATTTTATTGTTATCAGTCATGATCAGTCAAGATGATCATGGTGTGTAGTTGTGTTTGTCTGGAATTTAGACAACTGACATTTTCTGTAAAAGCTGTCAACATTGTAGCATTCTCTTATCTCTGGTCAGCAGAGTTGGAGGTTGATGATTTGGAAATCCTGTAGGGTGTGTGAAAATCAGAGGTGTCTGACTTCTTTACACCAGCAGACTGACTTTTTACATGGTGTGTGCAGTGAGACCAGGCTTACTAACATGTGCTATGCAGTCAGCTTGGGCAGAATTTTATCCTGATTCCCCTGTCCTTAGTAATTGAGTGGCATATGTTCAAATAGCTATTTGAACAGTGGCTGTACTACTTGTATCTGGCAGTTTAGAACCTTTGATCCATGACCAAACATGTCATTGTTTATTCTGCTCAATGCATTGCTTTGTTGAGACACATTAAGTAGCTCCCAATAAGTGCATGAATGTGATAGTACATTGTGCAGTGAAAGCTTGCTGAAGGGACACTTGAATGGTGAGAATTTAGAAAAGATATTTAATGTGTTCCTTCCACCAAATACAATCATTTAGTATATACATAAATACAGATTGCCACCTGAGTTCTGCATAGCATGGACATAAAAGAGAAATTGATGAATGAATGGCTGCACATAGTGTGAGTAGAACAAAAGAGAAGTAAATATTGGGTGGAAAAAAGTGTGGTAGGAAATTGCTGTGATTTATCACTGAAGTAATAAACAAAAGAGATTTTTCCAGGATTGCATCAAATATTATCTTTCTGTCATAATAATACTATTGCAGTATGTAACAGAAGAGAAATCGGGAGAGGGTGGTGTGGTGCTGAAACAGAAAGAAAAAAATTGTTTTGTGTTTTTTTTTATTGGATCGTGTAGGTAGGAAAGTGGGAGAACTGGTAGGTGGAGATTAAAACATCCTTCCAAATTCCACTTTCCTGTTTACATCAGATTGAGACACAGTAAAAGTATATTAGACATGTCAGTTATTTAACTGCCATTCAGTGATAATCAGATGTAATGTGTGTACTACGATTCTTGGTTGAGCACATCCGGAATGTATGCTCACCAGTGAGTGTAGTTTTTCTTAGTGAACTTCTATTTGTTAGCTCGGGGGGAAGGGGGGAGGAAGAATAATTCATAGAAAAAAGGTTTCTACTGCATCTCAGATTTTGTTTTAATTATTTATGTGACTGTTTTTATCTGTATTATCTGTTGCATTGTTTAATGTTTAATGTTTTTAATGTCTTTGTGTGTTTCTTGGAATGTTAGGGAAGATAAGCACTGTAGATATAAAATTAATAATTAATTATTCTTGATGATACAGGAGTTACATACATAAATCCTGTAGTGTCTGCAGGAGAGCAAATCTAGAAGACCTGTGTTTTGCTGTGACTCTGCATGACATATTCCCCTTGGCTTGAACAGGAATTCTGTGCATGCAGCTGTAGAAAAACTAATCCTGTGAAATATTGGTAACCTTGACACTAACTTCAGATTGAAAGTTATAAAATGAACATTTATCAGTAATTCATACCTTGAAAGAAGACTGGCATTCTATCTGCCTGCCGTGTATTCTTTAATAAACACTTAATAGAGACTGTTGACATTGCAGACAGAATTGATAACCTGGTTTAGAGACATGTTTCTGGATACACGACTGAAGGGTGCTGATAGTTCTTAGATGCCATATGCTGAGGTTATGAAGTCACACATAGGTTAGGAGATTTGGTGGCAAGTGTTTTCAATTTTTAATCTGGAAGAATTGATATTAAAAATGGAACTTAAATGTGTCTGATGAAAACAAATATCACTGTGGAGGCATTTAATTTTGATTTGTGACTGCATTGTTAATTTGTCTCGGAGCATTCAAGGTAGCCTTGTACAATATTTCAGACTTTTGTTAATATTATTTGATGTTAGACATTGATTGGAAGCTGAGAGGACGGTGTTAAAGAAAGTGGGTGGAAAAGATTATTGGACTAGTTTAATTCTGGTTTCCTTCAGCTAGATATTTTGTGTGCATTAACATAACTAGACCCTTTTGCTATCCATTTCACTCTGTACTTTGCTTTCAAATGACTTGTGTTTGAAACCCTCCTCCTGTTTAGCCAAATGCAGTTTTGCAGCAAAGAGTATATTGGTGCTGGTTTTGAGTAGCATCTCACAAACAGCTCTGTAGCTTGCTGCTTGTCCTGTAAGGGCTGTCTTTTTCTGTGAAGACTTTTTTTTTTTTTTTTTTTGTATTGCTTGGAGAATGATGAGCTAAAAGTAATGATTAGTGATACTGCTTTAATGTATTTATTCGTTTGGTTATTATTTATTTATGGTGCATGTAAAAAGGCAGATGTGAGCTGACCTGAGTTAGGGTATGTGAGAAAAAAACCACCCTCCACACACAGAGACACGAGCTCCTGCCCTCACTTTCCCAGGGTAGTCCCAGGACAGCGTCAGCCCCGTGGGGCGGGCAAGACCCAGTGCCGTGGGGCCCTTGGGGGCAGTTGTCCAGAGTACAGCACAGACTGGGGGTTCCCTACTCTGGGGGCCAAACCTCATTATGGGATAAAAAGGAAGAACATGCTGGGATGTTTGAGATTTACTATGGGATGTTTAAGGGAGGGACCAAAGGTGAGGAAAGTAGGGGATGAAGGTGTTCTGGGGAGGAAAAAATGTGCAAAACTTGAGAGATAAAGATAAAGGGGGTCAGTTACCTGTTGGGAGTGAAGTTTGCTGGTCAGGACTCTTTCCTGCATTTCAGATTGTGGGCTACATCTTTTAGCACTATACATCCATAGTTTACTTAGTTTGATGCCCTCAAATGTGCTGCTTCTTATCTATTTACTGTTTTGACGGGTAACAACATTTGTTGGCATGGTATGTTCACTATTTTTGATGCTAGAACTGTTCTGTGATTGTTGTTTTTCACATGAAAGTACAGAATGTATAATGTTACCCTTTCTCATTAATGGACTAGATGAGCTACTGTTTTAAGTTCTCCAATTTCAGTCATTAAGATTAGAATACAGTATTAATATACAGAAGCACTGTCTGTTTGTTTTTTGTTGGTTTTAAAAATTTTTCTATATGTGCCAATTTATCATATATAAATAATTTCTACCATCAGGTTCCTCTGATTTTTTTTTTTTTCTTCTGATGTATCTTTACTGCTTTAGGATTTCCAGTTTCCTTTTAGGGTATTAGCTACCTTTCTGAAACAGTGATCGGTTGGATTTTTTATTTCAGGCATAGTGTCTCTCCATATATGTATTTGTCATTACTATAAAAACAAAGAAAAATGGACTGTAGTGTATTGTCTTACTGAAAGTATGACTGTATGCATCTCACTCTATTTGTATTTTTAAGAAAATTGTTTCAAGCAGTTTCTTATCTGAAATCATAATAGCCTCTGGCAAAACTGTTTTAGAGATACAATAAGTGGCATAAAAATATTTTATACTAAATGAGAAATAAGATTGCTGTAGAAAAATTGAAGGGCTAGAATTAAATAAAATAATGCAATCCTTGAATACTGAATATGTTGAAGAATTGACATGAACTCAGGTGAGTTTAAAAGAATCTTTAGTAGCTTTACAATCATTAAATGGAGCAAGTTCAATTTAATTGTAGATATTTCAGAGTTATTTCAAGAATATATGTTGAAAATAATGTTGAATATTTGAAAGGCTACTCAAAATACAATGTGGCTTCATCACAGTAAAATACTGGAATATGTCTAGAGTAAGATGGAAAATAAATAGCAAAATACAATATATACTGTATTCTTTTTTCAATATCATTAATGCACAGTATAATAATGCAAGCCAGTAGGGTAGAAGACCAGCTTGGCTAAACAGGGACCTCCTCTTGGAGCTCCAGAGGATAAAGAAATCGTAGCATCTCTGGAAGCAGCGTCAGGCTTCACAGGAAGACTACAGAATTGTGGTTCACGTATGCAGGGAGAAAGCATGAAAGGCCAAAGATCAGTTAGAGATGAAACTGGCCAGTTGTGTTAGACAACAAGAAAGCATATTGAAAAAGTCTAATAGCAGAAGGAGGTCTAAGGAAAGCATTGGATCAATATGTCACCTGACAAATAGGGATGAAAAAAGGCAGAGGTATTTTCAATTTATTTTATTTTATTTTTTCTCAGTCTTTAATAGTACCGATTGGAGGACCATAACTGCGGGAACAGTGACTGGGGAGGGACTTTTTACAAAGGCCTGTAGTGATAGGAAGAGGAGTAATGGCTTCAAATAGATTTAGATTGGAAATTAGGATGAAGTTCTTCACTGTGAGGGTAGTGAGACAAGGAACAGGGTACTGAGAGAAGTTGTGGATGCTCCATCACTGTATGTGTTCAAGACCATGTTTGAATGGGGTTTTGAGCAACTTGGTCTAGTGAAAAGTATCTGCCCATGGCAGGTGGGTTTGGAACTATATGATCCATATGGTCCCTTCCAACCCAAACCAATCTACCATTCTATGTCTGTCTTCTAAACATTTAATCATAGCAATCTCTTAATTGACACATAAATATATGTATATGTTGTATATATACACATACATATTTATACAGACAGTTCAGTTGCAATAGCCTGAAAGGTTGATGTTAAAGCAGTGACCATCACAGAAGGAGCACTATATTTTTCACCTTCAGCCACCTCATCTTCTGTAGATACTGATTCCATCTCTGGATACTTTCAGGTCTGATGATGTCCCTTTCTCTTGCTTTCTCATCCAGACTAGCAGACTCCTTACTGCTATCATCACCTTTTCCCCATGCTGTCTGCCAAGACCTGGAAAATCTGTTTTGCTGACAACGTTAATTGAAGCAGCAGCTGTTCAACTTGTGGATACTTGCTTACTCAGGACACTCTTCTTGTCCCTTGCTTAATGCTGAGTTCTCTATTCTCACTAGTCCTCAGAGAATCCTAGATTCATAATTTAATAATTTCTAAAATGGGGATTTTGTTAACAGAACCATTAAACATGACAGCTTTCATAGCATCTCACCAAAACACCGAGCATTGCACTAAGTGTTTGAAAGTTAGATTAAATGGGTCTCTGATCTTGTACATCAGATGTTGTTTTCCTGTGAACAAGATATGTGTCAAACAGCTGAAAATAATGTTGGTTTGTATTTTTAATAGATATGTGTAAAAGCTGTTCAAAGCAAATCAAAACTAATATCTAATTCAGAAGCAGTGAAAGTTGAGGGAGTTAGGAGTTGCTGAAGCCTGTGGATTCCAGGACCAGGGCTGCTTCTTTGCAGTTGCTGAAGCCCAGACAAGTGCATTTTGGGAACCCAGGAGTTTCTCCTCCCATGGAGGGTGCTGCTGCTTTTCTGCTTGCAGGTTTGGCTGAGTGTGTGTGCCAGAGGGCTGTGCACACAGACATGTGCACAGGGATGATTCTAACATGGCTGGCCAGACAGAATACCACAAACAGGGCTCTGTCTTTAGCAGCAGCCCCATGAACACCAACAGAACTCTGTGGCAAAAAAAAAGAGACTAGACTGCAAGGTTCAAGAAAATGATTTGTTTGAACTTTGCTTAAAGTTTAACTGCAAGACTCAAGCAAACAATTTATCTAAACTTCACTGGCAGATCTAATAGGCCACATTGCAGGCTTTTGTGGATACAAGGGAAGACTGCACTATTACTGCTTAAAAGCAAGAACGCGCTATAATAACCTTAAAAACGTGCTAAACACTATGCATAGGTAAGTTAGTTACTGATCCACAGTTACTAACAGCATGATAAATATTTCCTTCAGGTAAGGGCTCTCAATCCCAGAAATGTTACCTTGGCCAGTGTGCGGATCAAGGAGGAAGGGTCTCCATACAGGCAGGTGATAGTGTTGGAGAGGTGACTCCCAGTTCCTAACCTGAACCTTAGGGGTTTGATCCCCTGATTTATGTGACTGTGGACAAGACTATGCCTGATTGGATTATACCATCTGGAATCTTCATCTTTGGTGATGTACTGGAGTTTTCCTCTTTTCTTTCTGTACTCATCCATGGGTGAGGTTCACTTCTGTATGCTTTTCTTTTTATTTCTTTTTTTCTGATGTTGTGATTATCTGGATATACAAGGGTGTTGCTGAAACCAGCACTGAAACCCTCTGACTTCTCTTTACCATACTTCTCAGGCAACTGAATAGTTGTTTGGATAGAGACTCAGGGCGTATTATTTGTTGAGGGATTTCAAGGCTCAGCTCAGGTTCTGGTGCTTTGCATGGTGCAGCACAGCCCTGTTTGCTATATGGCTTATGGGCACAACTCAGTGCTACCTACACAGTTCCTCATGGGTCACCTCTGCATAGATTGGGCCTCACGGCAATTCAAGGCTGGGTTGCTTTTGCACTCCCGCTGAGTCACTTGCATGCACTAGGCACTTGTTTACAAACTATGGTCCAGACAATCCATACAAACTCACATAAGGTAGCTCATTCCTGCTCCTCCTCTCAGGACAATCAGGACTGAAGTGAAAACTCACAGGTACTTTCACTCTAGGTTCACGAATACTCACAAAATCACAGATCCTTCAAATATCTTTGTGTCTTTCCAGTCCATCTAATACCTATGTCTGTACCCAGGGCCCCTTACCCAGCTTGCATAGAATCAGAGAATCATCAAGGTTGGAAAAGACTTTTAAGATCATTGAGTCCAACAATTAACCCTGCTCTACCAAGTTCATCAATTAAGCCATATCCCCAAGCAACATATCTATACATCTTTTAAACACATCCAGGGATGATGATTCATCCAACTCCCTGGGCAGTCTGTTCCAATGCCTGTCAGTAAAAAGGTATTTTAAAATAATAAATAATAAAAAAAACCCTGTTTTTCCTAATGTCCAGTTTAAACCTCCCCTGGTGCAGCTTGTGGCCATTCCTTCTTATTCTGTCTCACTAGTTACTTGTGAGAAGAGACCATAGGTATCCTCCTCACCAGTTAGTTCAGACTTATGTTCACTAGCAAACAGATGTATGGACTGGGAAACTTGTCTTGAAATGAGTTTGCAGTCACGCAGTCACATATCCCTCATATATTTGCACAAGCTCTAAGCCTGTATAACATCTGTTCCTGGAGAGTGGCACATTCACCCACTCCCTGGTTCCGACCTTGTGACTTTCCATGCAGGTCTCCTGCTTGCCAGCTAGTCCAGTTTGAGGTTTGCTAAGGAATGCCACGCACACACACACAGACACACACACACACATTCAGGATTAAATTCACTGGGGAAAGAAACTCAGTGAGGTCTCTCCAATTGATAGGACTCATGCCTATGGGTGTTGTGACACACTGTCTGTTCTCTGGTTGCTGCCACTCATGTGGTGTGCAGCACTCACACATAGGATAGAGAGTGCACAGCAGAGAAAAATATTCAACTCATAGTTAATTATTGTGAGGTTTCAAAGGAGAAAAAGAAATGACATCCTTAAATTATGATATCATACTAATTTAGTTAAGATGCTTAACTTTGCTAGAGAATTAATATAAATCAATATGCTCCCAGCAGAGTCAAAGAAGCTTGACCCTAACTATCTGGTCTTCTTCATATTATTTATAATCATGTTTTGAACCACCTTTCAGTACCTGAAGGGGGCCTACAGAAAGGCTGGAGAGGGGCTGTTTACAAGGGCCTGGAGTGAAAGGACAAGGGGTAATGGGTTTAAATTAGAGAAGAGTAGATTTAGAGTGGATATCAGGAAGAAGTACTTTACCTTGAGGGTGGTGGATCAGTGGAATAGGCTCCCCAGGGAGGTGGTTGGGGCACCATCTCTGGAGATATTCAAGGTGAGGTTGGACAAGGCTCTGAGCAGCCGCAGCCTGGTCTAGTTAAGGGTGTCCCTGCTCACTGCAGGGGGGCTGGACTAGATGACCTTTGGAGGTCCCTTCCATCCATAAACATTCTATGATTCAATGAAAAAAAATTTGTTTTCTCTAGTAAGTATTTTAAAGAACTTTCAAAATTATTAATACTCTGTCATTCTAATTGGTGATAGTATTAATGTAATAAATAGCTAAATAATTTGATAATATGTAGTATGTCTTAAATGAATTAATCTTCAAGTATAAGCACTGAGTGAATTTCCCCTGTTATAAACTTACCCATTCTTGTATAAAGCAAGAGCAAAATATAGTAATGTGCTAAAATACAGGAGCATGTTCTACTGTATTTTAATACTAATGTATAAACAAGCACTTGTTAGAGGCCTAACTACTGCGTTTAAGTTGAGGGAAATATAAATTGTTATGTCAAGGTACATCTAATGAAAAATGTAGACTCTGCCAACCTTACTGCTATAATCTCAGTTTAAGTAGTGTTTATAAAGTCACTAAACCTTTTAATCCATTATTCTGTTTACTAAAGAAAGCATCTGTTTTATACTAATTTTTCCAGAGAAGGTACATGCATCTGAAGTGTATCTAACACATAAAGCATATCTAAGATACCATAAAGGTGAACATTTAATTGAAACCTTTTTGTATGTCATGTTTACTACTAACACAACTTGATAATGACAATTCATTTTTCTTAATTGCTTTCTGCAACTATATTGTAGGCATGTATACTAAATAAATAGTTGAGCACCCCTATTAGATAACAGACTTACCTGTAGTGAAAGGTGATCCAGTTCTCATTTTAAACTGAAGAAGAATGAATGAGACAGATTTTTAACAGAAAAATAATTATAATTAGTAACTGAAGTTGTATGTATAATGTTCAAATTTCAATTAAAATGTATTTGGGAATGAATTCATGGAAAGTTCTAATGTGCTTCAGAGGAAAAAAAATCCAATGTTAGATAATTACATTTTGTTAACTTTCTCAGAGATGATCTGAGGTTTAGGTCTTTGCTGTCTTTCATTCTGTTGTGCCTTTTGGACCTTCTTAATCTCTGAAGTATTGGATGTCACAGAGTTCATTTTATACTGAGTTTGTCATTACCATGGACATTTTGAACTGTGAGTTTTGTTTCACTGTGGAGTGTGAATTTTTAAAAAATCTCCTGTCTAACACCTCTATTTGATACAAGGACAGCATGTGCCAAAAAAGAACAACTGTTGCTGAATCATTAAGTTTTCTATATACTGAGCTCCAGAGGGGACAGTGAATGTGCATTTTTCCTTCCACAACAACACAAAGACAGCACTGGAACTTGAAAAAAATGGTCAAAAATGTGTTTTCACCTGCTTTTTCTCTGGCTTGATGATAAGTCTGTTTCTCACTTGTTTTGTCCTCAGAGACTGCCACAGACACCAGAAGTTCAGCATGATTTATAATGGCTTGACAAAACACTGAAAAATTGATGAAGGAAGACATAAGTAGAAATACCATTTGTCTCTCAATACAGCTCTTACTATTAATACTGTTAACATTAGTAGAAATAGAATTCATCAGAGAAAGTATTGTGAACACTCTCAGAGCATGAAAATATTAGTCAGTTATATTTTTAAGGGGATGTTGTGGATGGAGTGATGCCCTTTACTCGTGATAAATAGCAATATGTTCATTGGTATAAAGAAGTTATGTCATAAAGTTTGATAGTAAATGCAACAGTAATTTAACAAGATTTGATGACAAGGTACGCTAGATTATTTACTGAGTAAAAGACAGGGACACACAAAACTGTCAGGGTGACTTTCCTGTTGAGTCACAAGATACAGAAAAGATCTCCTTGCTCTTGGAACTCCTTCTCGGAGGGGAGTCTAGGTATGGCTGGATCCAGTTCTAGGCCCAGACTTGTTCAATGGTTTCTGTCTAAAAGATTATGCATGCACAAAAAATCCTTTATATCGGATAAAATGTCAAAGTTCAGCATGCTATTAAACACTTACTGAGAATCTGTTGCAGCAACCTTGAGGAGTAACCTTGAAAGGCATCCCTGCTCAGGGGGAGATCGTGACGTGCAGCCTGCAGCCATGCTGGAATTCTCAGCGGGCCCCGCGCTATCCGGTGTTCTATGGAGTGAGGTAAGTGACTTAGTCATATTTATATGCAAACTACAGAAGTTAGTTTCTTCTAAATCTGATTTGAGTCAGACATTGACTAGCACTGTGGTTAGGTGGGGAATTGTTCACAACAGGCCTTGGCTATTATTATCTGTCTCTCCTGCATCCCTTTTGAGCCCTCACGACTGGACTACTGCAGGTAGTTACCACTCGAGCAGAGTTACAGAAAATGTCGTGGGGCAGAGCACACAGCCGTTAGGTATATTATTAACAAGCAGCCATTTCATTCCTTATTGTGCTGGTTTTGGCTGGGATAGAGTTAATTTTCTTCATAGCAGTTAGTATGATGCTATGTTTTGGATTTATGTTGAAAACAGTGTTGATAATACAAAGATGTTTCAGTCTGTGCCTGAGCTGCATTGAGGTGCTGGCATCTGTTCCCCCAAGGTTAAGGCATGATTTCTGTCCATCTGGTGAGTGTTGAATGTGACCATTCCATGAGCTGGCCTCCAGCAGCCTCATCCTGCCTCCAGTTTTCCTCCCTCAGCACCCTCCAATTCCACTGAATCCTCAAGGAGTTACTTAATTTCATTGAAATATGCCTACATAACTTTATACTCTGGAAGAGAAAAATGGCTGTTACCACAAGCAGGTGTGTAGTTACAGGTTGACCTATTAAGATTTCTGTATATGTACATACATCAATACCTAGCTGTAGATATACATATCCTTGAGAGAAGACATTTATTCAAGATCCCTTTAATCATTGATAATATATTACTATTTAGGTCCAAGAGGATTTGTTGGTTTGTTTGTTTGGTTGGTTTTTTAAAATTATTTGTACCTGTGTCATTTGAGCACACTGCAAGAAGAATGTAAGACATCTATTTTTTGTATTAAAAAAATATATGTGGTACACCATGCCATGGCGTCTAAAATGCAGAGTAGTATCTCTTAGTAGGGAGCAATATTCTCATTCACTTTCCTTTTTAGGATGGATCTATCCCATGTTATGTGCATGAAGTGAATTAATTTCAGGTCCATATGATAATCAGCTAATAAACAATATTATTATTTTCAACTATGGTTGCTGTTTTTCAGATTTATTTGAAGACTCAAGAATATTATTTCTCTTGTAAAACATTGTATCTTCAGTAACATCCTGTATCCTGTAGCTTGCCAAATGCAGGAGATTTATAAGATTTTTGTTGAGCAGCCAACAACTTCTCTTTTATTTGAAAGATTTCTCATGTGTTTTTTTCACATAAGTAGGTACTACAAAGCACATACTTTCATCTTTGGAAAGTGTTTAAAAAGGAGTAACATCTGAGTTCCCAAGTTCTTTAACTGCAAAACATTTCTTCAATGAGAACTTTCAGTTAGGAGCTCAAAGAATTCCTGTTGCAAAGATGATGGGGTTTTGTTGCTCAGCTTAAAAGTATTATTCATCAAAAATTTGTAATATAAAATGGTCTTTTAAAATAGTTTGAAGGTGCCTTTTGAATATTTCTGACATCCACCTGGTATATTTTTTCTGACTCTGATCAAATACTAACTGACCTTTTTCTTTATCTGGAGAGTACAAATACAGTGATTCCCAAAGTTAGAGGAAATAAAATACTAATTAGCATAGTGAATATGGCCAACTCTGTCAACTCGTATATTCCAGGAGTACATTTTTGATGGATCAATATTTTTTATATGGAAATAATTCTAGATGGGTACCTAATAAAGTTATACTGTGGGTTCGTAATATTGTTAGCTGAAGCATAACAAAGTAATTTTAAGTAAAGCATAGATTACATTTTGTAATATTACCAGACATAAATCATTGAACTACTAATATAATGACTTCAATGAAATGGAAATTTCTTTTTATTAAGGTTTGTTTAACTGAAGTTTACCATATAGTATCTTGTAGTGAATGTGATAGAGATTTCAATCTATCTAAATAAATATTTTCACTCTTTAGATGAAACTGAGAAAAGTGATTTCCCTGCACACATTACATACTTGAAACTAATCAACCGATTGCTTCTTCTTCTTCTTCAATCTGTAATTCATATATGTCAGGTGTTGTCTGGTATCTGATACATTGAATTGTACACAAAATTATGCATATGTGCATAATCATCCATTTTATGAGAAGTCAAGAGGAAGATTAAGTTTTCTTGCTTGAGAAACAAGAAATTGCTTGAATGGGGATCTCTGTTCAACCATTACATTATCTGCTTCTTTACTGCTAAAACATATTTATTTCAACACTTCTCATAAAAGTCTTTGTGGAAATACACTTCCTCCTTTCTTGAAGGCTTGCTTAGTTAGTTCTTAGAGAGTAGTTTATGAAATCAATAGACCAGCCTTCATAAAAAATAATATAATAAATTATTATTTGCCTAAAGGACTTTCAAACCAGCCAATAAAGTTTAAATTAAAAAGAGTCTTTCTACTGCATAAGGAAATGATCCATACAGGTAATAAGTCTAATGCAAGTCAGTATAATTGTAGGGGCAACCTTTAAATAAATAACTGATGTTTCAGTAATCCAGGCAGAAGTACTGTAATTAAAGGTCACAGCTGGTAACCTCCAGCAGCTCTAAGGACATTGAAAAGGTAAACATGGAACCAGCTACCATTGGAGTGTCTTGTTTGATAGCAGCATGTTCTGTGAATTGAATTAATATACAGTCCCTGTATATACCTCTCAGTATATCTATAATTTTTTCTTTTTTTAAGGTTAATAGATCTGTTAAGAAAAAGTTCGCCGAGTAAAACAGGTTGAAATGTTAATTGCAGAGAAAAAAAATGTTCTGCAATCTGTGTTTGAGGATTGTTTGCTTAAATAGCCTGATAACCCTGAATGTCTTTTCTTTCTTCTCTTTGCTGAAAAGTTCAGATGAACAAATTGATGCTTCATATACTTTGATAAATTATTCCCTGTTCACTGTTATTATTTAATCTCTGGGTGTGGGTGGTACAGCCCCCCTCCACAACACTTTGTGAGGTTAACTCCTAGGCCATGCTGTGAGGCTGACCCCTCTGCTTGGTATGGTTGACTCCTAGGGATACTTTGTGAAACTGGTACCATCACTGCTTAGTTTCACAGTGTAGGAGGCTGGGAGAGCTTGGTATGTTCTCACTCTGCAAGTTAACACAAAACTAAATGGACTCTCACCACTCAGAGGTGGAGTCAGTGAGGTGGAGCAGCTAGGCACCCCCTAATTTTATCAGTAACTCCTGAAATCTTTGGAAAGCTGGTGCCACCATGTTTTTTATTGGTCATTGTCCAGCGTATGCAGCAATGAAAAAACCCAAGTCATACTCAGTGAAACAGGGAATTTATCTCAAAGCAATTCATGTCAGACTTCATTGTTTCTCAGCAAAGCAAGAAAAAGTTGTTATCTCTATGTGGTACTCTTTCTTGATGTAGGACCTGGTCTTGAGTTTCATAACATGATTTTTCTTAAGTATGTGGCAGAGTACACTTTTATTAAGTTTATGAAGAGTTATTGAACTGAATATAAGTATATATTGTACAGTGGAAGAAAATTACCATGGCATTTATACATACTCAGTCCATTGCTAACAAACTGAGAGATGTGGTCATAATAAACACAGGCGATGAAGCAAAGATTAACAAGATTTTTAACTGCCTGGAAGAGCCAGCTGTAGGAGAGAACAGCAGTTGTTCTTTGGTTACAGTCCTCAGACAGGCAGTTCTCTGAACACACACACACGCGCGCGCGCGCACACACAGTTTGGTTATAATTAGAACCTTATTTTAATGTGCTGTGTGCATCCTTACCATTTTCCATTTACTGTAGAAACATACAAGAAGCTTTCTTCAGTTTGGAAGGGATTTCATAATACCTCGTTCAGGAACAATGTGGTATTTCTTATGAGTCTATATTCTGACTTCAATGTTTGTATTAGTAATCTAGTAATAAATTCTGCTTATTATGATTAATTATAAGATTCTGTCCTGAAAATAGGAGTAGACTAGAAAATTATAATTTAATATAAATCTGACAAGCTGAAAAATCTGAAGAAAGCTTCTTGTA